>CALNHX010002692.1:0-170824 GCA_940337035.1 Agriotes lineatus
GGGCGCTTATTGTTTTCTTACTGATTGTCTACTATTTTTACCAAAAGATTATTATTTTACTAAACATCTATTATTTTACTAAACATTTATAATTGTTACTGAACGTTTAACATTTTTACTGTGCATTTATTATTTTTACTGAACATTTATTATCTTACATAACATATATTAGATTTACTTGACACTTATTATTTCTACTGAGCAAATGTACTTGATGTTTTAATAGAATACTGTGCATTTAATTTGTTGCCCTATTTTTCTAGTATGTATTGACAGATATTTCAATCTGCTTAATAACCCCAGTCTTCTGCCTATCTTCTTACAAATGTAATCTGTATGTTCATTGAAGTTCAATCTGCTGTCTATTACCACTCCTAGATATTTAATGGTATCTTCAAATTCTATTTCAGCGTCTCCAACTTTCACACGTATGTCATTATTCAGTAATTCCTGACATCTCATCGGGGGACCCATACTTAAACACTTAGTTTTTGAAACATTTAATTTCAGTTTATTCGCCATCAACCACTTACTAATATTCAGTAAGTCAGCATTTAGTTGTCTTACAATTGTAAAAGCGTTTTTTCCTGCTATATAAATTACTGTATCATCAGCAAACATATGTATTTTACAATAGTGAAATACGTTAACTATATCATTTACATACAGTGCAAACAATAGTGGTCCCAGGATGCTCCCCTGTGGTACTCCAGAAGTTACTTCAATTTCACTTGATTTTATTCCATCATACACCACAACTTGTCTTCTGTTTGATAAATAGCTTGAAAGCCATTTTAATACTGTATCACGGAATCCATATTTTTTAAGTTTTATTATAAGTTTGTGTACATCGACGGTTTCAAGGGCAACCACCAAATCTCCATTATCTTTACCCATCTTCCAGTCGTTCACCACACACTGCAGCACTGTTTCACAGTTGTAGTTTGTTCTAAAACCTGACTGATATTTAGTTAAAATATTATTGTCATTCATATGTTGTAAACACTGCCGATATACTGCTTTTTCCAGGATTTTTTCAATAGTCGGTGACATATTCACAGGTCTAAATTCTTCACATTTATCGGTTTTCTGCATTTTCTGTATTGGAATAACTGTAGCAATTTTAAATGCTTGAGGAACCTCACCAGTCTCCATAGATGCATTCACCAGATTTACAATAGGCACCCACATTTCTTCAAAGAACTGCCTAATAAAACTAATTTGTATTGTAACGAACGCAAGAACGGCCTTGAAAGCAGATGTGCGCGTGTGAATCAGAGGCTGCCGGCAGAAGTAGGTGTGCAGATGTGTCACAGCGTTCCAGACTTCCGGATCAATCTGGAGCCAGGTGTAGTGCATGACTCACGCGCGCCCGAGGTCAGATGCGTCATGCTTTCATCTGGAATTTCCGGTGAATATCGAGAAGTTTCTGGAACCTCCCCAGTGAAATATAAATACTCGCGCAGCGGGGATGCGAGTTCAGTTCTGAAATAATTCTACGGCAGTTCGAGCTCATGTAGAGGCTTGTTAGAAGCCCCCATATAAATAACCGCGTGTACATAACCTCTCGTGAAATAAATAAATAGATAACCATATAAATAGAAATACATCGTTAGTGTTTAAGAGTGATATAAATAAATAAGTGTGTTAATCCGTATGTAATAATAAATAAATGTATCGATAGTTTGTTAGTGCCTGTATTAATTTGTAATCTGCTTGATAATTCTCGTGTGTGCTTGTAAATAATCGTAATAATTCATTGTTGTAAATAAATGTTTGAACCCATGTTTGTCGTATAATTTTAAATAGCCCGAACGTTAAAAACGTAACAGTATATTATCAGGACTGCTTTTATCTTTCATTACAATGAGTAACTCCTATAGAGTAACTTTATCCAATAATGTAAAACTACTAAAAATTTGTCCTACTTCTGGTATGGTAATATCCATGACACAATCAGGTATTGAACTAACAATATCTTGAATACTATTCACAAAATATGAATTAAAATTCTCTACGATCACATTTAAATCTTGAACTAAATTACCATCAAAATTAATACTGATAATATTTTCATCTGTTCTTTTGGAAATAATGTTCTTTAACGTAGTCCACATTTGTTTTGAATTGCCTCTTGCATATCAATTTTATTTTCAAAAAATAATCTTGTCTTCTCTCTCATCACCGCAACTGCCCTATTTCTTTCTTCTTTATATCTGCCCCAATCACTCGCTAGTCCAGATTGAACATAACGCTTGTAATGCAAATTTTTATGATATATAGCATCCTTGACTCTTTTATTGAATCACACAGCCCTACCCTTTACTTCAATCCTTCTTGCTGGACATAATATCGACATAAATAGCCTTTACATTATGTATAACATTTTCAGCTTTTATATTTAGGTCAGTTGTTCTGTAATTAAAGTCTACATTTGAGAGTTTATCTCTACATTCCTCCACATTTCTTATTTTATCTCTTAACATGTATTATTTTATTCTGTACTGTCAAGGTAATATAAAACATCAACGTTCTGTGAGAAGACACTCGTGTATTCAAACTCGTGCTAAAACTGTTATTGCACTCGACATGTTATTTTTTAATTTTCATGTCTCGTGCATAAACATCAACTTTTAGCACTTGTTGCATAAATAGCTATTATCTACTCCTACTGTACAAAGGCCATGAATTATGATTCATAATTCACGGTTTGCAGCCAATCATAAAATTCTATTTTCATTATTCAATAGGTTGTAGCCAATCACAAAATTCATTCTTATTATTACTATCCATTCACAAAACTCGTGAACTGTCAAAACGCTGTCAAGTTGGTACCTTGTTTAAATTCTGTTTTGAAACTTCTGCTTGCTGATTTTGGCAGCACTGAAATGTTGACTTATGTCACAAATTTCTTGTAAAAAAACAACCTCTCAAAATCTTTAATTTTTGTGCATACACTTCAATTGCAATGGAACAGAAACGAAAGAGGGTTTTATTACTGGAACGGGAAAAAAGGCTATGTTTGATTATTACAAGGAAAAACTAGAAGAAAATAGTTGTGACTTTTGTCACACGTAACATAACCTTGAACTTTAAATATTACTAGAAATCACTAGATCTGAAGTACATCCCCAAAAAACTGTAATATCCAGGTACACTCAGCAAATATTTAAAAAAATTACATTGACAGTTTATGAGTTTTGTGAATGTATAATAAATGACTTTTGAAGTTAACAGCTGTCACAAATGTCATAATTCGGAGATATGAACACAAAACTCCTATTGCATAGGAGTAGATAAAATATCTTATTACATTCGCTGTCATAATCGCTCATATAATAATATACTATATTACTGCAAAAATACGTTAAAACCAGTGTGTAAATATTGAACATTTTTTACAAAAATAGGTGTGACATATTGAGCCTTTACTAATAAGTGTTTATATCAAACTTATGGAAAATATTAATTAAAATAAAAAATAAAACTTAGATTTTATATATCTTTTAGATACATCTTGCATAATAAAATTTGGGTCGTGATGTGGGGGTTGAGAATCACAGTTTTAATGGTTCGCACATTTACTTACTCGTTTCACTGTTTTCAGAATGTATTAATAAAACGCTTTGAGAACGGCGACCTGCGCGCCTTGGTAGGAGACTTCGGCTTGGCTGCCCGAATTCCAGACCCCAAATCCAACATGAAGCTGAGCACTGTGGGCTCCCCGTACTGGATGTCGCCCGAGTGCCTGAAGGGTCTCTACTACGACGAGCGGAGCGATGTGTTCAGCTACGGCATCGTGCTATGTGAGCTGATAGCGCGTGTGGAAGCCGATCCCGACCAGTTGCCCAGGACCGACAACTTCGGCCTGGACTACCTCGCCTTCTTGGAGCTGTGTGAACCCAACTGCGTACCTGATTTCCTACAACTAGCATTCAGATGCTGCACCATCGAGCCGATGAGCCGGCCCACGTTCACCGAAATCATCGGCATCCTCAGCGACATCCAGTCCGACATCCGGCAAGCTGTCGAGAAGGAGGCGGCACGCCTAGCTAACTGTGCGGCCCGCAGCGAAGAACAGTTGCCAATTCTATTCATTCAGGCAACTGCCCCACAGCACCGAAAAAGTATGTACACCGCGTGTAGCGACGATGGTGAGCTGTTTTTAGCCCTCGAGCTGTTAAAAGATGCAAATTTAGCAAAACAAGGACGATGATTGACTGTAACCTTGCATATTTAAGATGACTAATTATAACCCTTCATTTGTTTGTAAACACGAATTAGTGTTGACCAATCTGTCACCAATAAATCGACCCGTGAAAAGTTGTTATTCTCTCTCATTTAACAAATTTACAGGTCTACATCGGCGATCCTGGTCCGAGGACGTGTCCGGCCTGGCGCTTTCGGTACATGCCACCCCGAGCGAAAAAGCTCGCCGCCACGCGCTCATCATGTGCCGACAGGACCCACACTACAAACCCCGAACTACCAACCCGTTTACAGCGTTGGAACAGTTCCGCGGTGTCCGAAAACTTTTAGGCAACTCCCTCTTCTCCTCCTGCTGCGAAGTGCCCGTCCCATACGCGGAGACCACGTCGGAATCGCCGCGTTCCCTGCCCGGGTCTCCGACGGCCACCCGCAAGGCACCTGCCCGTGCTCCACTCTTTGTAGACCCTTTATTTAAGGGCGGCTCCAGCACCAACTTGTGCGACCTGACTGCTCCGGAAACGGCCACGGCCGCGTTGCGGAGGCGCGGCTCGTGCGAGTCGGGTTTTTACTCTAGCGTGGGGGAGTGCCTGTCCCCCAGCAGCCTGTGGGACAGCGGCACGGCTGTGAGTTCCCTCCGCTCGCTGGACGAGCTGGAGCCAAGCGACCTGCAGGCGATTTGCAAACGTGCCTCCTCCATCTACACCGACAGCAGCGATGATATTTCCAGCGTGGCCGGCTCAGACTGGACGCAGGACCTCCGTCCCAATATCTCCAGCATAGTGGAGTACTTTGAGAGGAAGGGCTCCGCGCTGCGGCATGGCGGCGCCGTGCGCGGGGGTCTGCAGCTGAGCTCGCGCATTGCCGCCCTGCGACGTTCCTTGGAGAAGCAGGGGTCCACCATACCTGTGAGTTCTAGCCCGCACGTGCCCACGCAGCGTCCTAAATGTTCGCGGCTTGTTGTGTGTGAGGGTGCTGTGCGGTCTAAACTGCCGCTGTTCGACAAGAAGTAGGCCAGTCTTCCCTTGTTTATACTTTCTAGTCAAACGTTATGTAAACAAAGTTTTCTAATATGATTGCAAGGCCTAAACGACGACGTCTGATATTAGAGTTTATATATTTTGTACTTTGGTAGTGATAATATTTATAATTTTGCGATGATTTGAGTGGTGCGGCCGACATATCCTCGAGGTATTTTAATCGGGTTACCGCAATGTGGTAGACGATGTCTGTGACCGTCCAGTATTCTATTTTACAGCCACGCATAAAGATTATTTTATTTATTAAAGAACTTTCGGTTGATGTTATATATAATTAATAATATTCGTACAATTTATATCGGTCTGTTCATATAGATATCTTCCTTATTGTCTTGTCAAATGTATACTAGTTCATTAGCAAATAGATAATGGTTTTCATAAGAATTTGGTGTTTCATTTATTTAACATATAACAGGGTGTCCCAAAATAAGCACGGCATGGAAATCTTGGAAACTGTAAAGCATACAGATGCGGTAAAATTAAAATAGGGGGCCGATTGTAGTACGAGTGCTACAATGCCTCTTATTAAACGAGTATAATATACTATTTTATCAACTTTGCATATAAATAATCTAAAATCTTGAATTTTGGCATTTCATAAATGTGACTATATGTCAGTTGTCTGAAACAAGGTAGGCTGTTTCAATGTTTTTCATGTAAAAATAACAATGCAAAAACAGGGCTATAATGGACTCCAATGTAATAATAAGCATATTGTGACATCAAAGTAGATAAAAACAAATGTTTTAGTGGTTTCTAAAAATTTTCTCACCTACTAAACAGTCTTCTGTGGTGATCTTAAATCTATTTATATTAGTTTCTAGATCCTAAGTAATTTGTGACATTTTGTGGTTTTCAGTTTTTGGAGGTTATGGCTGGCCAAGAACGTAAAAAATGTAAAGAATTTGTGATCGATACTGAGGATAATATGCAACTGCTGTCAAGACCTGCTGTATAAAAAGTGCTCCAAGATCAAAAAGACAGAGAAGCGTGAGCGAAAGAAAGAATTTTGTTCTTTTGTGAAACTTGCTAAAATTATTTTAAAGGAATTCTCAGTGTGCTTCATAAAATAACTGCGTTCCAGAAATAAAACGTATAGAGATAATCGCTGAAAGCAACAAGCGAATAAGCAAACCTCTGATTCAGATCGTTATGCTGATGAGGCCGTTGCTGAATGCGAGCAATGAAGGATAAAATCCAAGAAAATTATGGTTTATAAAGTAAAGGAATCTCAGTCAATTTATAAATTTAGAATTACAAAGTATAAGGTTGTCTGAAATCCGTTTTGAACATACCCGGGTGTCTTAAAATGAATTACATCTAGTATGCTTTGAATTTCCCATAATGCAATCCAAAACTTGACATGAAATTGGCAAGACTGTAAGTCCATGTCAAATTCGATGTTAGCAGGTTAGGTTTTGCGTCAGTTTTGACAGAAACCTATGCAAAACATAACCTGCAAACCTCGAATTTGATATAGACTTACAGTCTTGCCAATTTCAAGTCAAGTTTTGGATTGCATTATGGGAAATTCAAAGCATACTAGATGCAATTCATTTTAAGACACCCGGTAGGAATTTAATGAGTGCGACAAGGAAGACATAAACAAAATAAGTAGAAGATAGAACGTAATCATGGCTAGCTAAATTTTTAAACGAAAATTAAGTCAATGAAACAAACAAACACTTCTGTCAAATATTTTATCTGTCATTAAGAGTATAAAGTGAGGTTTAAATAATTAAAATAGTACCTAAATGACTTAACTCTGGTTGTGTAAGCCGATTAAATAACCATCGGGTAAAGTTTAGACACAGCCATTCTTATTAGCGCAAGCGCCAGTATCTAACCTAACCTGCAGTTGTGTTCATGGAGGTTAAGTTGCATTATAAATAAACCAATTTTTGAAGAAATGAAATGAGCTCTTTTATTTCAATTTAAACGAAGTATCCATTTGGCTTTCAAGGAGTAAACATGTTTGACAATGCTCTGTTATCTCTGTAAGTGCAATGTGATGTGATAAGAAAAGTGATAGGTGTTTAAAATAAATCAACTCAATAAACATTCATAGTAATAAAATAATTTCTGATATTTGTGAGCCAAGCAATACAAATTATTGGTAACAAGTGTTAAACATTTAAAAATGTTCCCTTCGGGGAACTTAGCAGGTTTTGATATCAATGGAAAACCAGTAGAAGTACAGGTTCAACCATCACCAAATAATCAAATCCCACAGCTACAAATGACTTTACCACAAAATAATTTTATACAGAATTATCCACATACTAACACTCAAACGACCCAAATGCAAATATATTACCCACAACCACTGCAAACATCAACTCACCCCTCTCAACAACATCCCTTTCCCCCAAATCCTGCATGCAATCAACAATTACCCGATATACCACAAACCAGTCAACAAACGTCAAATTCTCTACCACACACGAGCCAACAACCAAATAGAATTCTCTCCACACCAGGCGAAGAATCAGAAATGGACGATGATTCCACTCAAGACAACTCAGTATCCTGGCAAATAGCTAGAGGAACAAAACGAAGGAGACATGTTAAAAATACACCAAAGAACAATGAAAAGGAAACCGATATAAGAACTAATAACAAATATTCAGTACTTACAAATGAAGACAACCCTGAAGAAGTTGTAAACAAAAACGACATAAAACCACCGCCAATTTTCATATACGATGTCATAAATTACCCAAAAATGATAGAACAGCTAACGGAAACGGCTACTAAAGAAGAATACACCACTAGATCAATGGCAAACAACATTATTAAAATAAATTGCAACACAACAGACACATACAGAAAAATGGTAAAATACCTAAAAGATAAGAATGTCAATTACCACTCTTACCAATTAAAAAACGACCGTGCGTACAGAGTTGTCATAAAACATCTCCACCACACTGTAGAGTTACAAGACATAAAGGCTGAATTAACTGCCAAAGGCCACGTAGTCAGAAACATAATTAACGCGAAAAAGTATCAAACTAAAGAACCTCTAAATTTGTTCTTTGTTGACTTAGAACCTTCAGACAACAACAAGGACATATACAACATAAAAGCTCTACAAAACAAAATAGTTGTAATAGAACCCCCCAACAAATCTAAAACCATAATTCAATGTACGAGATGTCAACTATATGGCCATTCTAAAAGCTACTGCAACAGAACCTATCTCTGCGTAAAATGTGGGGGTCAACACAACACAACAGCTTGCAAAAAGAGTAAAGATACTCCTGCTACGTGTGCGCTATGTGGTGGACCACATCCAGCCAACTATAAAGGCTGTAGCTACTATCATAATCTCACTAAAAATAGAAGCATCACACAAAAACCTCAATACATCCAAAATATCAACAGTAACGTACCTCATATACAATCACCTTCAGGCCATTTGAATAATACCACAAGCTATGCAAACGTAGTTAAAAGTGGTAATAATGCGACACAAGATATCACACTTCATAAGTTCTTAGAAGAATTCAGACAAATGTTTAACCAACTCATGCAACAAAACAGCTCAGTACTAAATATGCTATCCATGCTTGTCAACAAACTAAAGTAATGGCCAACTTTTTAAGAATAGCACTCTGGAACGCAAATGGACTAATTCAGCACAAAGACGAGGTAATACTCTTTCTCAAAGAACAACATCTTGATATCCTACTTATAAGCGAAACTCATTTTACAGCAGAAAGTTATCTTAATATTCCTAACTACAAACTGTACCATACGAACCATCCAGATGGAACCGCACATGGAGGAAGTGCTATCCTTATAAAACAATCGATAAACCATTATCAATTACCTAACTATGAGAAAAATCAACTACAAGGCACTTCCGTCAAAGTCCAAACATTCCCCTACGAACTCACAGTCTCAGCGGTATATTGCCCACCTAGGCATAATATAAAAAAAGAAGATTTCAAACTATTCTTCCAAACTCTTGGTTCAAAATTTCTCGCTGGAGGAGATTATAATAGCAAGAATACCCTATGGGGCTCGCGGCTCACCACAACAAAAGGAAGGGAACTGGCTAAACAGATGCAGGATTGTAATTACTCATTCTTATCTACAGGCACGCCAACATACTGGCCAACTGATCCAACAAAACTACCAGACCTTTTGGACTTTTTTGTAACAAAAGGGCTCCCACCAGCTTATACAAATGTAATTCCTAACTATGACCTATCGTCTGACCATTCCCCAGTGATAGCAACTATTTGCTCAACAATTCTCCCAAAACAGCAAGACATAAAACTCCATAATCATAAAACAAACTGGATTGAGTTCAGGACCATACTTACAAACAGAATAAATCTAAATGTAAAATTGCAAACACCCGATGATTTGGACTCAACAATGGCCAAACTCATACACCTACTACAAGAAGCTGCACTACAATCCACCCCACCTCAACATCCACAAGAATACGTCAATAATCTTCCGTTAGAAATTAAACAACTTTTAAAAGAAAAAAGGAAAGCTAGAGCAATTTGGCACCGTACGCGAAACCCTTCTGACAAAACCAAATTCAACCATCTAACAAACAAACTGAAAACTAAACTCAAGCAAATGAGAGAAGAATCTTTTAAAGAATACCTGAACAACCTAAACAGATATGATCAATCAATATGGAAACCTATTAAAAATGCAAGAAAACCCAAAGCATCCATACCACCTATTAGACAAACAATTCCACACTTAGGACCATGGGCAAAAAGTGATGCAGAAAAATCCGAATTATTTGCACAACATTTTTCTAAAATCTTTACTCCGCACATCGATGACGTAGACCACGAAATGGAGCAAAACCTCGCACGAATTATAGAAACACGGCAACAAATAACACTCACTACTCCAGGAGAAATACAAAAAGTGATCAAACTTCTGGGACTTAAAAAAGCTCCTGGAATAGACAAAATCACACCAAAAATGTTAAAAGAACTTCCTAAAAAAGCACTAGTGCTATTAACTTACATATTCAACGGAAGCATAAGAATACAATATTGGCCAAAACACTTGAAATTGTCAGAAATAATAACTATAGTCAAACCAGGAAAAGAACCTTCAGATGCTAATTCCTACCGTCCAATAAGTCTTCTCCCAGTGATTTCTAAAGTATTCGAAAAGCTTCTATTACACAGAATAAAAATCGACTTGCCAGCAGACTTGATACCACACCACCAATTTGGATTTCGGTCAGGACATTCAACAATACAACAGATACACCGATTAACTGACCTCATTCAAAAAGCCTTTGAGGACAAATGCTACTGTTCAGCGGTATTCCTCGACGTATCCCAGGCTTTTGACAGAGTTTGGCATACTGGTCTCCTCTCTAAAGTCAAGCAAATTCTTCCTTCTTACTTTACCCTTCTCCAATCCTATCTCAGCCACCGACAGTTTCAAGTCAAAGTAGGGAATGAAAGATCAAAATTGCATCCAATCAAAGCAGGGGTACCACAGGGCAGTGTCCTGGGTCCAGTGCTCTATGTTCTCTTCACATCAGACATACCAACCTCCAGAAACACAACAATTGGCACATTCGCCGATGATACCGCCATACTATCAGTAAATCCTGACCCTCAACAAGCAGTACTGAACCTACAAGACCACCTCAACATACTACAAAACTGGGTCGAAAAATGGAGAATAAAAATAAACGAAAGCAAATCGAGTCATATCACGTTCACTCTTCGAAAAACCCCAACCCCTGAAGTATATCTTAACAACATTCCAATACCCAAACAAGTTGAAGTAAAATACTTGGGAATGACCATGGACGCCAAACTAACTTGGAAACCCCATTTACTAAAGAAACGGAAGCAAATAGATCTAACCACCAAACAGCTAAACTGGTTACTAGGTAGAAAATCGAAGCTAGCTGTAGAAAACAAAATCCTGATTTATAAAACCATAATCATACCTATTTGGACTTATGGTATAGAACTCTGGGGATGTACCAGCAACACCAACGTTTCCATAATCCAAAGATGCCAGTCCAAATTGTTGAGATCAATACTAGATGCCCCGTGGTTCGTTTCCAATAACACGATACACAATGACCTCAAAATCAAATTTGTGAATGAAGTCATCCCTCAGAAAAGCTCTATCCATCATGCTCGACTCGAATTCCACAACAATCCACTCATAGAACCCCTACTACTAAGAAAAGACAACAAACGACTCAAGAGAAAACAGCCAATCGACTTGCTGTAAGAATCTGAGGTGTCGCCGCTGGACGAAACCTCATCATGCCATCCCTCGCCATTCATAAGATTAGCTTATAGAATTTTTGTATTCTGATTGCTGATTAAATTACTAAATAAAAAAAAAAAAAAAAAAAAAAAATTTAAACGATAACAGTAACAGCTAAATTACCAAACTGTTAAACAAATCATAACAAGTAGGTAATCATTAACATAGGAAATTATAATTTTTTTATTTCACAGATACAAAAAATAAATAAAAACTAACCAATAATACATCTTAGAGACACAGTAATGCAAATACCAACTTTTAACGGGTGAAGGGGAGTTTCACGAAAAGTATAAGGATTTGCAGCACTCCATAACCTCAAGTTTTGTGGATTTATGTACCCCGCAACTGTGAACCAAGCCGTTGAATTTAACAATTTGTGATTATTAATTCGCCTATTGTGATCTGCTGGCAGCAACTCATATAAAAAAGTATTTTGTACGGGAATAACTAAGTCGTTTTTGGCAATAGTATGGCAAGTTCCTAACGATAAACAAGTCTCCTGCAAAAGTCTATGTAGTGATGTAGTGGGTTGCTCGTTGATACGTTGACGAACATCATCAACTGTATTTTGAGTACGAACTCTTGGCCTACACATCTTTTAAGTGTACCTACTGTAAAAATCTACAAGGAAAGCAATGGCTGGATATTGTTGTCAAAATTCTGCTAAACATAGCACCGCACTGTAATTCCATTCACCGTTCACTCGAACATCATTCTGAAAATCTGATTTAATCATGAATATTTTGTGTTCTACTGTAAAAAGCATAACCGAAGGATCCTTTGGCAGCAGTTCCTAATACACTTGCAACCGGTAAGGATACCATTCAATTGAGAAGAAGAGATATCATGCCATATGTATGACCAATCGATACCGACAAAGAATTGGGCTACCACTTAACATTTCAATAGATTTATTATTTATTAAGAAAATGCTAAACAGATAAGGTTAACAAAAGATTTAAAATAATACTCTTAAATTAAAATAAAATTTAAATAACACAAATTAACCAAACAAAATTATGAATCATAATAGATGCTCAAATAGTCCCCCTTCCGTAGCTAAACAATATCCCATTCTGTTATAAAAACTTTGCCGCACGTTGGTTAACATTTCAGGAGTAACCGTTGCAAACGCATCTATTATCTTTTGCCATAACTCATTAAAATTACTAAGCCTTTCGTGCTCGTAAATTATCTCTTTTATGTATCCCCAGAAAAAGAAATCATTCACTGATAAATCCGGTGATCTTGCTGGCCTCGGAATTGTTCCTCTGGTACTAATTACACGGTTAGGGAAGGTATCGTTCAGGTACGCTTGTACTGCAACTGTATTGTGGGCAGGACAGCCATCTTGCTGATACCAAATTTATTGGAAATCAACAGGAAGTTACTGTAGTGATGGAATTATTTGATTTTGCAAAAGCTCCAAATATCTCTGCCCATTTAAGTTACCATCAATAAAGATTGGTCCAATTACATTATTGCCAAAAATCCCAGTCCATACATTCAATTTTTGTGGATATTGAGTCTTATAATCTATCCGAACGTGCGGGTTTTCCCGAGACCAAAATCGAACAACCGAAGAATTATGTTTGCCTAGCAGGGCGAACGAAGACTCATCAGTAAAGCATATTCGGTTTATAAAGTTGTCATCACCATGACATTTTCACAGAACACCATTCTTTTTTCCCGATCTTCGAAAAAAAGTTGTTGGGTGGTACGTATTTTATAAGATCGATAGCCATTTTTGCACAAAATTTCTTGAACGGTGCTCTTGTTAATACCGATCTCATCGGCAATTTGCCTACAAGATTTAGATGGATCCTGTTCGGCACTAGCACAAATCATCAAATTTCGTGCTTCCTTCTCTTCGTTAACTTGTGGTACGTTTTGTTAACATTTGCATTTCAAAACAGAACCGTGTTGTTCAAAATTGTGAACAATATGTGATATTGTTCCACGTGAAGGAATGGGACGTTTTCAAAAGCCGCTATAAATAAATTGATAGTATCAGCCACTGAATTGCCACCATAAATACACTTAATAATTTTTTCTTCCTGTGCATACAGCATTTTGAACTTTCTAAAATTTCAATGACAAATTGTGACAAATAAAATATTTGACAGAAGTGTTTATTTGTTTCATTGACTTAATTTTATTTTAAAAATTTAACTAGCCATGACTACATTCTATCTTTGTCCTGCTACTCATTTTGTTTATGTCTTCCTTGTCGCACTCATTAATTTCCTATGTTCAAAACGGATTTCGGAAAACCTGTATATAATGTAATAATTATTCTTGAAACTTGTATTATATGAAGACTTTACTGATGAGGAATTGACGATACCAAATTTTTGTATCTATCGGTCTGATAGATTGTCTAGTACAACTGATAAAAGATGGGGAGGTGGTGTGCTAATAGCTATTCATAACAAATTCAAGTCTAAACGTCTTAGAGTGAAATATCTAATTGAGGAGTGTTTTGTTGAACTATGTTATAGTTCCTGCAACATAATTATTGGTGGACCCCACATTGTGCGAGGTTCAAATGTGGATAAATACATGATAATATTTATTGGTGCATAAGAATTTATCACAACTATTACACCAGTTATAGTAACAACAAAATTTAAAAGCTTAAAAGAATCGCACTACAAATCTACTGTCTTAGGGGGATGATAATAAAAAAATTCATTTGAGTAAAGTGGATGATCCATCAGAATTTTCTTCGGGGATCCCTTGAATATTTTATGGTACAAGTATGCAAATTCAAATCAATGAGACCAGATATTTAATATTTTTATGCCTAAAACTTTTAAATAAGGTCAGAACTAAACAGTGTAGTTATTGTTCATTCAATTTGAACATCGCACTCAAAGATTATTATAGTTAAATTTGTTGAGGTTATGTCCACATATCCATGTGAGAAGAATGGGTGAAAAATGTTATAAATGTGGAAAACAATCAGTTATTGGGAGATAAATGCTTTAATTGTGACAGATGTAAGAAGAAAATGTGTGAGGCATGTTCCACTAAATATTTTGCGCCAACCGAGATACGAGCATTAGCGCTAAAGAAAGATCGGAAAGTAAAATTTTTCTGCGAAGAATGTGTGAATATATCATTGAAAGGGGGGATTGCTGTAGATGTAATTAAGGAATTAGTAATAAACACTATGACTGAAGTACTTAAAAGTGATGAACAGGAAAAACAGCGAATAATAAAAATAGAGAAAAATATAAATGCTATAAAAGATCAAGTGGAAGCTTTAATGGAAATTAATGGTCTGTTGAATAAATTAACGGAAGAAGTGAAAGGTAGTAAAGTTGCAGCTGATGGGTTAGTACAAAAAGTGTCTTACGCAGAGAAGGTTCGAAATGGTGTTGAGACCCTAATAATACAACCTGAAGAAGGTGTATCGCAAAGGGCTAATGTTACGAAAGATGAAGTGAAGACTCAAATTAATCTGGCAGAATTGGAAATTGGAATATCTAGGATAAAACAAGTTAAAGATGGAGCGCTAGCAGTAGCTTGTGAAACCAAAGGTGAAAGGGATAAACTCAAGATGGAAGTAGAAAAGAAGTTAAGTGATAAGTATACTACTCAAGTGATAGACAAACGTAAGTCTACAGTATTAAGACACTTTGATGAGACAAAATAGATCATTACATGGTGGAGAAGTTAATGTTGTTGTATTTCGCAAAGCCAAAAGAAATTTTCTGGCCATAATTGAGACATACGTAAATAGTTTTAATAATATTATGAGAGAAGATAAGATTAGAGTGGGATGGGGTATATGCAGAATCAGTGAATGTGTAGGTGTTATGAGATGCTTCAGGTGTCATGGATACAATCATAAAGCGGATAAATGTTCCAATGAGCCACCATGTAGAAGATGTGCAGGAAAAGGACACACAAAAGAGAATTGTGTGTACAACAACTGAAGTGCGCTAATTGTATAGCTGTAAATGAAAAACTTAACATGAATTTCGATTATAATCACGATGTCTTTGATACAACTTGTCCTATATATAAGAGGCAAGTGGAAAGAATGAGAGAAAGAATTATCAGGAATAGCAATTAATGAAGACAGGTTCAGAAAATAGTTTGGTTCGTGTACTAAATATGCAGAGTATAGTGGCTCACATTGATGAAATTTGTTATTTTGTACAGTTATTCGATGACAATTTTATGTTTAATGGAAACACTTAACCAAAGACATTGATGATATTAAAGTGCATATTCCAGGGTATAATATGGTTAGACTAGGTTCTGACAGTTGATATACAGGAGGGGTTATGTATTATATTAAATCGACTTTAAAATACGAAATTATTTAAGAAGAAGTTGTGCAGAGAAATTATTGCCTATTAGGAATAAAGTTTTAATCAGGAACGAATAATTTTATTTTGGTATTGATTTATCGGTCTCTGTCAGGTTCATGTACGGAATTTCTGGAATTCTTTGAAGAATGGTGTGAAAATCTTGCTGAACAACAATCTGCTAAAGTCTGGGTGGTGGGTGACTTCAATTTAAATTGGGAATCACAGAATCTGCATTCAGTCAGGCTGATAAGGTGTATTGAAACATGTGGACTGTGGCAGAAAGTTAAAGAGTGGACAAATATTATGTATAACAGCAAAACATTGATTGATCTAGTTTTCACAAATGATTGGGAAACTAATGTTGATGTATCCAATGAGTCACGAGTGTCTTCTCACAGAAGACAGTACAGAATAAAATAATACATGTTAGAAATAAAATAAGAAATGTAGAGATAAACTCTCAAATGTAGACTTTAATTACAGAACAACTGACCTAAATATAAAAGCTGAAAATTTTATACATAATGTAAAGGCTATTTATGACGATATTAAGTCCAGTAAGAAGGATTGAAGTAAAGGGTAAGGCTGTGTGATTCAATAAAAGAGTCAAGGATGCTATATATCATAGAAATTTGCAATACAAGCGTTATGTTCAATCTGGACTAGCGAGTGATTGGGACAGATATAAAGAAGAAAGAAATAGAGTAGTTGCGGTGATGACGGAGGAGAAAAGATTATTTTTTTAAAATAAAGACAATTCAAAACAAATGTGGACTGCGTTAAAGAGCATTATTTCCAAAAGAACAGATGAAAATATTATCAGTATTAATTTGGATGGTAATTTAGTTCAAGATTTAAATGTGATCGTAGAGAATTTTAATTCATATTTTCTGAATAGTATTCAAGATATTGTTAGTTCAATACCTGATTGTGTCATGGATATTACCATACCAGAAGTAGGACAATTTTTAGTAGTTTCACGTTATTGGAGAAAGTTACTCTACAGGAGTTACTCATTGTAATGTGAAACAATTTTTTGGCTTTGCTTAATTGTTTCGCCAGTTATCCAATTATTTCAGGCCTAACCTGTATATTTTTATTTGAATTATAAATCCTTTGCAAATCGAATTCTTAATTTTCCAAAGCAACTTATTTTGTACCTGGATCGAGTTCCTTTCATTCGCGCGATGCCCTTTTGACTCGCGCTATCTCTTATCACAGGCCTTTGTAATGCGAGCTTTCCTTTTGAAACGAATATTTCGTCCGAGGCACCTATTCTTCTCGCCTCGGGCGGCGCATTTCGCGCGGCTAAGATTTGTTTGTTTAAGTCAAATTACGTGCGCTCAATCAATTTTTATGAGCATTGTGTTTCCAAGGGCTGACTATGATCAGGTACGATGGCTATTTTCTGTTTTGTTATTCCCATATTAATTACATTTTCTTTAGCTCTTAATTAACAGTTTCATCCAAGAGTTTATCTCGGAAGCAAAGTTGTTAGCCTAATCTCATTTTCGACACCTGCTGGCGTTCTGTCTAGTTGCTGCCGTTTGAGGGTGCATTCGCTACAATTACCGGTGCATCCACGGCGATTTCGACCAATGTGTGTAGCAGTTCACGACCAGCATATGTTTAACCGCAGGGTGTAGCAACCCCCGGCCGGCGTTTGCCTGTCAGCAGTTTGTGGGCGCTGGAGGAGCGAGGTTAGTTAGTGCTACTCCGGGATTAATATTATATCAACTTATCTTCAATACCTGGAATTTACATCCGTACATTTTAAACCCGTCAATATTTAAAATTCATACTTTCCGCAATTATTAACATGTAATGTTCAAATTCTTACATTCACTTGTTCTAATATTTGAAGTTTGTGCGTATATTTAATCATGATTATTATTTAAAGCTACAATTTTGATGTGTATTGACCCTTTGTTAAAGGAGCATTTACGCCTTTTTTATTTCAATAGTCTAAACAGAAAGGTTTTATCAAATGACTGAGATATGCATATTCCACGATTGATTTTGAAATTACAGTTAATAGAATAACCCAAAGGGGTTTTTGATCTTTTCGCATGTCGTAGTATTCATTTGACGTACACAATTTTGTTATGACATTATTTGCCTTTTAATTATTCTGATTATTTATTACTCACTCTACACGTTTTTCAGTTCTGTTAAATAAACGCTAGTCACTTGTAGTTTATCCTTTATTATTTGAAATCTATGGATTCCTGGGTCCCATTTTTTTTAAAGATATTACAGAGTGCACAGCTGGTGATTTGAACCTACGATCCAAGGTCGCCGAAATTGAGCTAGCTCGGCCATCGCGGTAAGTAAAGAGTTTTCAGAGTTGCCGTGGTATATAAACTGTAGGGGGGTTGATCTGCGATTTTTCTTACTACCATTGATTATTTTAATTAATTAATCGCAGGTCAGCTTCTTTATTGTTTTAAATGAAAGATAAAAGCAGTCCTGATAATATACAAATTAGTTTTATTAGGCAGTTCTTTGAAGTAATGTGGGTGCCTATTGTAAATTTGGTGAATGCATCTATGGAGACTGGTGAGGTAGTACCTCAAGCATTTAAAATTGCTAGTTATTCCAATACGAAAAGTGCAGAAAACCAATAAATGTGAAGAATTTAGACCTGTGAATATGTTACCGACCATTGAAAAAATCCTGGAAAAATCAGTATCTATATCGGCAGTGTTTACAACATGTGAATGACAATAATATTTTAACTAAATATCAGTCAGTTTTTAGAACAAACCACCAGTGTGTGGTGAACGACTGGAAGATGGGTAAAGATAATGGAGATTTGGTGGTTGCAGTGTTTTTGGATCTAAAACGTGCCTTTGAAACCGTCGATGTACACAAACTTACAATATACTCCAGTAAAGGACATGCTACAATATTTTTACTCGCTCAGTGTACAAAAATTAGCTGAATGTCATTGTATGATCTTCTTATACAAGCTGAAGAGTGGGCTTTTACCGGACTATTTCAACCATTTGAATATACAGTGTGTGAATGTACATGATCATTTTTTTATAAATACGGTGAAATCGGAGGGGGCGTTTAGAACTGTTTTTGTAAAGGGGCTGATAATGTATAATGAACTGGACGATTTTATTAAAAGCGCAAGAAATGTACATACCTTTAAGCAGAGGTTAAAAAAGAGTTTATGTTAATAATTTTTGTTTATGTTATGTTGAATTCTATTTATGTTAATGACATTTTTATTTTGGTATGTATTTATTTATTTAGTTACTTTATTTATTTAGTTATCTATTATTCATTTATCACATTTTGTTAAATAAGTTGGGCATTATTGTTGGAACCTTTAATTTAGTTTTTGTATTTTATTTAATTTTGTTGGTTGTATTAGCTTTTGCTAAACAAAAATTTTGATTATTATTATTATATATATAGGTTAACCACTGTAAAGATGCCAAGATTAACAAATACACTTTTAAATAAAATTGTAAGTAAGTATGTTGATAACCTATTATCGTACGTAATAAAAGTTTTTGAGCAATAAGAACACCGTGCGCTGACGTGGACAACCCCCGAAAACAGATTGTGTGTCCCAGTCTTGAATTGACATGAGAATGGTAGACACCCAGCAATTATTTAAGTGTCAATAAATCTTTTAAGATTCTAAACATGTAGCAATACAAGCTAATTTTGTTTATTAAATTGAAACAATGCTCATGCCACCTCAAATTTTCATCAATATACAGACCTAAGTATTTAGCACATTTTGTCCGATTTACCTGGGCTTTGTTTATATTATATTTATGGCCTTGGCGGATTTATTCTGATAACAATGAAGGCGTAAATATTAGGTTTTGTTGGCATTTAAAAGCAGTTTGTGAAAATTTAATCAGTTTAATAGTTTTTCCATGTTTAATGAACATACGTTTTCAATTTTATCATTAGGAGCAGATAGAACGGCAGAGGTATCATATGCATATAAAGTCAAGTGGGCCAGGTTATCAACATTATTTGGCAGGTCATTGATATAAATGAGGAATAAAATAGGAGCCAAAATGGTTCCTTGGGGGATTCCTATGTTAATTGCCAATTGATCAGAAGTAACTGTTTTTATGTATTTGTTATCTTGATATCTTGTTGTAACAAGATGAAGTCTGTTTCCAAGGAAACTGGCAATCCACGAGTTTGCATTCCCACGAATTCCAAAATATTCAACAGTATGTCCTGACTTACACAATCGAAAGCCCTGCTGAGGTCACAGCAGATCGCAACCAGGCACTCGCCGTTTTCTAAATCTAATTTTTGAATAGCAGGCATGAATTGCAGAGGACGCAGAAAGTCCAGGTCTAAAACCAAATTGATTGGCTGAGAAAATATCATTTGAATTCAGAAAAGACATCAATCTTTCTAAAAGGCAGTATTCAAAGATTTTTGAAAATACTGAAGTAATTGTAACTGGACCGTAATTCTGAGCATTATTTTTATGACCCATTTTGAAGATTGGATTAATCTTTCCAATTTTTAAACTTTTAGGAAACTGGCCTTTGTCCAAAGATAGATTTATTAGATAAACCAATGGCTCTGCAATAAAATTTGAAATTCTTTTTATTACTGCCGGTAGAATATCATCAGCCCCAGACGAAAATTTATATTTTATTTTATTATTCATAATGTCACAAACCTCTGAATATGTAGTTGGCCTATAATCTTGAGTGACTTTGGGTACGGAATTATTAAAAAGGTTACTTGTGAATTTTGGGTTAGTAACAATATTTCCATCTATGTTTATTTCTAGATTATTATTGGTGGGCCTTTGATTAGTCACATTTATTGCTTCCAAAGTGTCTTCGAATGCTTATCAGAAAGTTCAATTTTATTTTGATAAAATGCTTTTTTGGCATTTACAGTTCAAATGTTTGAGCTTTTTGGCTTTATATGTATGCTGTAATTCAGCATACACTGTTTTTAGTACGAAATAGCTATTTATGCAACAAGTGCTAAAAGTTATGCACGAGACATGAAAATTATGAAACGAAGCCGAAGGCATAAACGACTTTTAGCACGCGTTGCATACAATATTTTACCTACGACCTTAATTTTACCATTGTAAATCCATAAATATCGATTTAAGAAAGGTTTGCATCTGCGACACTTATAATTTATGTCATAATAAACAGTAGACCTTGGCGCGCGGGCGAATGTTTGCGGAGCCAGTACTGTCAAGGTCAGTTACGAAAGGTAATTATTAATACTACACATCTGACTGTATTAATTACATAACGCTTTAATTATTTCAAAAAGACTTTAGCTGTAACGCAAGAAGCAACTAGAATAACTTTACAACTTCACTTTCAATTCGAAATTGTAGTTTTATAACCTCACTTCACTTTATACCACACATGCGCTTAAAATAAACAGTTGATTTCTTTAACCACGCTAAACTATAAAACGTCACTTTTTGTGAAACAAGCTAGCGCTAAAAAGCCTACTTTTAGTAGTAGTCGTAGATAAAGGTCTTTAAGAATCCAAAGCTGTTTTTTGGTAGACTTGTCAGAAACACAGCTTCTGATAGGGCAATGTTGGTCATATAACAAATAAAAGATTTAGAAAAAGCAATTGTATGCTGAGTTTAATTCAAATGTTGTATACCGGGTGTCCACTTTCAAACTGGAACATAGGATTTAGCATTGTATTTAACAGTTTCATGAATTCCTGCTCGCCAATTCAACCTAGAGAAAATGTTTTGGTATCAATGGAAAGAGAAAATTATTTCATGTTTTTTAAATATGAGTTGCCTTGACTTGAAAACAGCTGACAGCTATACTCACTATAATATCTTGTAATGAAGACTGTTTAATCCTTCAAAATAATATCGTTTCAAATTGGTATAAAAATAATTTAATGGATTTAAATTTGAGTAAATGCTTTGCCACATTCATTAATCATTCTCAGAATAAAATACTATTTGACTATACCCAATTAAGAGTAGGATACTGGAAGTAGTACCTGCATTTAAAACTCTGAAGGTCCTTTTTGATGAGAGTTGACTTTTGCTGATCACATTTCAAAATGTTTGAGATTACTTAAATTACCTAGGTTTCACTATAGGTAAATCAAAGGATTTTAATGTAACTTATTAGCCTCAAATCGATTCATCGGCTAATTTTCTCAAACAAAATAAATTTTATGACTACTTTGATACAATTGCCGGCCGGCTAGTTCAAGAAGACGGTCTGCAGTTCTTTAAATACAAACAAATGATTAAAAGCCAAAAGGGCGCCAAGGAATCTTAACCAATTAACGACAAGTGTATCCAGGCATTCAACTGAGAATTTGTAAACTCAAGTAGCACACAATTTCGTGAAAGAAAAGCTCAAATCACGCACAGGTAGCAGTAACAAGTAATAACGCCAAAATACTAATATGACAGTATATAATCGCAGACTAAAATGGCATACAGCCCAGCACGGGGACAGGTGATAATCAAATATAAAATCATAAATGCGACAATACAGTCATAAGTCGGGTGATCATAACTGTTAAAATTAAGGTGCACCTTATAACACGTAACTTTACCAGCAAGAACTATAGCTTATAACAGTTTAAACAACGGTATATGAATTCAAAAATGTAATAATATACCGGGTGTTCTATTTAAAATAGATTTAATAACCATGAACGACTACTTTATGAAATGGCAACTTAAACCCAGCGTATCCAAAACCGAAGTAACATGTTTCCATCTAAATAACAAAATGGCCAGTGTCGAAATAAACGTCCAGTTTAATGGTGCCCGCCTAAGGCACAGTAATTTCCCCAAATATCTCGGCGTCACTCTGGACAGAACATTATCGTTCAAAAAACACCTTACTAACGTAGCTGCAAAACTTAAAACTAGGAATAATATTTTCTCCAAGTTATGCGGTACCTCCTGGGGAGCTTCAGCTGACACACTACAATGTTCAGTCATGGGCCTGATATGTTCGACAGCAGAATATTGCTCTCTAGTATGGCTGAACAGCCCACACACGAAGATGTGGATGCCCAATTAAATAGCTCTATGCGAATCATTAGTGGAACCATTAAACCCACTCCTACATACTGGCTGCCCACTTTAAGCAACATCCTCCTCCCCACCTCCGACGATAAAACGCCCTGTGCAGAGAATACAGAAAAATCCAGAGAAATCCGCAACTCAAGATCCATGAAGACATCATGCACTTGGGCCACAGACTACGTTCTAGAAGACTGCCCATCCAAACCGCTGAACGCTTAACTGCCAACAATTTCAACCTGGACCAAGAATGGGAACGTGAGTGGCAAGCAAGTGCACACCCCGACACTCACGGTACTCTCCACACCAAGCAGACACCACCTGGTTCTACCTTGCCACGAAAAACATGGAGCAGATTAAACCGAATTCGCACAAACTGCAGAGCATGCACCGCCTCCCTATTTAGATGGGGCAAATCTGAAAGTAGCACATGCGACTGTGGCGAAGAAAGGCAAACAATTCACCATCTTGCCTACGAGTGCGTAAATAGGCCCAGCCGCTGTACAACCGAAGACTTCTTGAGAGCCACCCCATCGGCTGTTATTTGGATTGAAAATTTAAATGTTAATATTTAAGATATTTGATATACTTGTACTCATGTGTAGCCATATGATAAATAAACAAATATTTAAAATAGGAGTTAATAAAAAAAAGAAAAGAAAAGAACCCCATTTTAGAAGTATTCAACTGGAAAATCATCTATCTCACATCAATACACATTCAAAGTGTAACAAAAATGTGAAGTTTCAAAAAAATTGGTAGAGCCGTTTTTTAAAAAATCGAAAAAAACTGAAAAATCACAAGAGTTAACACCTACTTCCGGTTGCAAATTTCCGTTCTCTATTCATATTGGTTACCGGAGTCACGAATTGGTATAGGAAACGAAAATTTTTCCGGCGCGCTACAAACCCTATACGAGTACAATTTCGTTGCCGTCGCGCCATCAGCTATTACTGGCAAGACTTACACTATTCACGACCGCATGGTCAACGTCATGTCATTTATTATTACACAGATAGTAAATAGTCGGCTATTTTAATTGTTACAAAGAATATTAAATCATTTAAATTAAATAACTTCACCTAATAATGTCTTGCGAAACAAATAGCAGCGTGATAAATGTTAGTCAGTTATTTGATAACGAATGTCGTGTTGTAAACGAAAACGAAAATATAGGAAGTAAATACGTTGAATTGAAAACAAAGACAAAAACTAAAACAAATTGGATTGTTTCTATATAAAATAGCAATTCATGAATTCATGCAACAAGTGCTAAAAGTTGACGTTTATGCACGAGACATGTCTGGTGCATAAACGACTTTTAGCACGCGTTGCATACAATATTTTATCGACGACCTTAATTTTACTGTTATTAATCCATAAATATCGATTTAACAAAGGTTTGCATCTACGACACTTCTAATTTATGTCATAATAAATAGTAGACCATGCCGCTCGGGCGAATGTTTGCGAATGACACTAGTCAAGGTCAGTTACGAAATGTAATTATTAATACTCCACATCTTACTGTATTCATTACATAACGCTTTAATTATTTCAAAAACACTTTACCTGTAACGCAAGAAGCAACTAGAAATACTTTACAACTTCAGTTCCAGTTCGAAATTGTGGTTTTATAACCTCACTGCACTTTTAGCACATGGGCTAAAAGTAAACAGCTGATTTCTTTAACCACGGTAAACTATAATAAAACGTCACTTTTAGTGAAACAAGCTAGCGCTAAAAGGCAAATACAAATAAATAATGCTAACACTAGAAGAATTGATAAATTGATGCGCTTAGAACTTAATACAACAATTAAGGTAAGTAGCAATGTTCTATTTATTCCTTGACACACCGTATTGAATATACAGGGTGGTTGTAAATAAATTATTTCACGGAGAGAAATTTTATATAACATTTGTCCTGTAAAGTTTAGTTCTATCCAATATCGAGTTCATATAGCGCTAGTCCGATATTTCATTAATTTTACTTCATGATTCGATAACTTACTTTAATTAGGTGATAACTAAATAGATTCAGTTGTATTTTGATCAATCCTATAAAACTTAGCTTATTGATTTTATACTTCTTTGTTAATACGTATTAATAAGTAGTTTTATTGAATTAATTTAACTTTAGAACAAATCTATTCATATATTAGGTTAACTTTTAAAAACCTACATCTAAAATTTGTCGTTTATTAGATCAGATTTATCAAAAAACTTAAGTTATAATGGCGAATATTAGGTGATATCTATCTAATTGTTTTACCACGCATCAATGACTTATTTGATTGAAGCTATCAAATATTTAGATGATACTTAGTATACTAAAGCATTACACAGTTTAGCTAATCCAAATATTGTTGTTTGTTTGTTTGTTTGTTAATGGACAAGGTCTAGGCATGCAGAGTACCAGGTACCTTAGACACCGACTGCTTTGGTCATATGGTCAAAGTCCTACTTAGAATTTTGCCGAGACTAAGGAGTTCCAACCCTAGCAAGGGATCTTTTACATGCTACACATCGTAGTAACATGCGACCCACGGCTTTACATCACTTTCGAATGATGGCATTCTGTAGAGGCTTTCATCTGCATTTTTTTATTTTTTAAAACCTCACCGAAACCGGTATAATAGTATTTATAAAGTCAGTTGTAACTGGGCGATATGTTTTTAGATTATTGGTGAGCATTCGCACAAAATTCACGTTGTTGAAGCATACAGTTATTTGCGAGCATCTAACGAAACAAACACTTTATTTATTGACTATTTTAACAACGGCCTAGGACCTGCTGAAAGTAAGATGTACCACGAAAATAATTTGATTGTCAACAACAATGAAAATTTGAAAATAATATTTTAAAAATCTTAAGCAATGCTCAAATCAATCCTAGTGACCGTCATGTATATTATCTTTATGAAAAATGAAGGTATGTATATTATAGCAAAGTTTACAGAATATAGGTAGAAACAAAAAAGTAGCACTGACACACAACTTTGCTTTTAGGGAAGAAAATTATGAAAATGGAAGCATTTCTTCTATCGATCTAATAAAAACGAAAATACCTACTTATGAAAATAGGAGTTATGATATCGGTTGAGAAATCTCCTAAGACAATTTGCTAGTTACTAATAACTACTATAATGAATAACAATAAATTTGCAGCCGAAATAACTTTTGTCGATTCTACAGCTAGTTGTGATGGAAGCGGTGAAAGTATTACGTTTTTTATAGCAGGAACCAAGATTGGAGGTATACCATTAGGGTGTATTATTCATAATGGCCAAACTGAAAATGAGTATTTTAATGCATTTCTTACATTAAAAAAATTACTTGGAAGTAGCGGTTTTGATGGTAAAGGCGGACATAATGTTTTCATGGCAGACGACTCTGCACCTGAAAGAAAAGCTTTGAACAGAGTATTTCCATCTTCTAAATTGTTATTATGTTCTTTCCACGTCTGTCAAGCTGTCTGGCGATGGCTGCGGAACCAAAAACATAACATCAAACAATTAGATCGTAAACCACTTATGTTAACTGTACGTGAGATTTTATATGCAGTAAATGTCACTGATTGCAATGAACTAATCGATACCGCTTTCGAGAATGATTTAATTAAAAAGTACCCACATTTTTCAAAATACCTTAAAAGCTTAACTCCAAGAAAAAGTGAATGGTGTATAGCATATCGCAAAGATACCAGAGCCATAATACTAACAATCTTGTGGAGGCATCTATTCGAGTTTTTAGGATATTGTTTTAAAACGATGCAAAGTATTTAATCCAGTTGCTTTAGCTGAATTGATTATACAAGTATTAGATAAACACCATCAGAGACGTATACAGTCTTCGAGTATCAAAACCTGAACTTGACTACAAAAAATTTTGCATTAAAGGAGCTGTACTTAAGGTAGAAAAAATTCAGAAGAATTTGTTTCATGATATGTTTTTCGGACTTTTTCCACTGTCTAGGGTGTAAATCACACAACGTTTCGGGAGTTTTGATCTACTCCCGTCTTCAGGTGTTTCTGGTTAGTCCTGAGAAGGACTGCTATTATACGTTTTTCTACGTAAATTTGTGGGAGGGATAACAGACCACTGCAAAAAAAAATGACATTCAGAGAACAAATTTGTTTCATGTTAGCTCTACAATAGATTGCAAATTTGTATATACAGTGCATTCCGAATTAGGATTATGTGAATGTCCTACGGGCAAAGGTGGTGCTTTTTGTAAGCATATTTGTGCAGTTAACATGGAATATAGTGCACAAATAAGTACATCTCCCTTTCTTGCCTTCGAGGACAGGGTGATTTTTGCGAAAATTGCATTAGGAGATAACATAAAGAAAACATTCTTTCAAAATATGTCATTAGAAAACGTCCACGATGACACAAAAAATACATTATCTGAAAGTAGCGACTTTCTAAATTCTATAGTCGAAAATAAAGAACAGGAATTAGATTAAATCGTAAGTATAACGTTTGTTAATGTAAAATAATACAGGGTATTGCACGGTATTTTGACATATTTAGAACGTTTCTAACTTGAAAACGGTTATACTTAAATATTGAAATGCGGTTTGAACAGCAAAGTCGCTTATTCTCCAAAGGTTTTTGCAAAAAACTTAAACATTCAATATTGTTTCATAAACTGGTATAATCACTTATTCAAGAAGTTATTATAACCATATCAAGTGCAATTAATTAGTTCCTACATTTAGCACATAAGTAAAGTAACTTTAGAATTAAGAATATCAAACTAATAGGATAGTTACCATTGTTTTAAGTATTAATAACCAAAAGCCGCACACAAGCTTTGCTTTAGCGGTTTGGTGTTTGTTTATTCTGTAGTGTTTAATTTTATGTTTTAGCTATAGATATTAGATTAAGACAATCATACATTGTTTTTAAACTTTCATTATAAAAAATATGTAATGTTCTGAATAAACCAATATTATTATTATTATTATTATTATGTACAGGGAAAGAAATAAAATAAAATTCACCATTTTCAGAGATTGGAAAACTTCATTATTTTAAATAGAGACACCATCAGATACCTTAGTTCTTCCTCTTTCCAGAGATACCTAGGATTGTGGCTTTCTGACTTTTTCTTGAAGCATTCAGAAAATACGGGTTTTCAAACAAAAGTGATCTCAAGGTCAAATGTCCGTTCCTGTACAATATTGAACGTTTAAGTCTACTGACAAAAAACTTTGTAAAATAAACGACTTTTCTGTCTAAACTGCATTTCAATATCTATAACCGTTTTCAAACTAGAAACGATCAAAATGTGTCAAAATACCGTGAGACACCCTGTATTTATACCTAAATTCTTATTTTTATAGTCACTAACAGAAATAGAAACAGATATTGAAGCAAATGGAGGAAGTTCCCAAGAGATCGACAGGTTATCCAATAATTTCATTAATATAACTAATATGGCAAAACTGCATTGTAACAATCATATGATGCAAACACTTGCACAATTACACATTTTAACGATATTGAAACTCCATCCCAATTATTAACCTTTTTCGGATCTTACTTGGCGAGTAAGCATGGTAATGGAAAAAAAAATCACACGAAGAAGAAATAATTACAAGGGTCAACATTATTACAGGCTGGTCGCATTAAGAAAGCAAAGGAAAAGAGAAGACAAAAAAAATTAATCGAGAATATTTTAGCAAATTAACCTCATGCCAAATGGCATATGTATGTAAAATTAATTCATGCATTGCACATTTTTTCATTTCTTTTTTTATTTTTTATTAGATTTGATTTACTAATACCTATAGCATATTATTTTCCCTTCCTTGTATTTTTTATTACATTGGATGTACTTACTATAATATAGCAAATAATCTAAAGAAGGTCATATAATCGTATAGAGTTCGTAGCGGTGAAGCAATTTCCATTCCCTATACGATTTCGTGACTCCGGTCACTAGTATGTATAGGGAACGGAAATTTGCCTTTCGGTTACGCCATTTTCTTCAAAAGCTTGCTGTCGCATCTACATAGTACACAAAACTTATATATGAAGTTTCAACGCCATACCTTTTTTTGTTTTTGAGATATTCTGTTCACAGACACACAGACAGATCAATGAAAAAAATATGTTTTTTGGGTTCAGGGGGCTCTAAAACGTGAAGATCTGTTAAAAACTCAATTTTGAATTTTTGATGTGAATCCAATACTTTTAAATTGTAAAAGGAAGTAAAAATCTGGTGTGACACACGCACACAACTTCCTTTTACAGTGATCTTACAATTAGCCAAAAATTTGATTTTTATATTTTAACTATTTGTCAAAAATTTTCAAAAATTACAAATTCTACAGAACCGTACAAAATACAGCGTTAGTTGAAGAGACCAATTTTTTTCTAAAATTTTAAGCTGAATTCAAAAATGTAATAATAAGACACACACACGGACAGACCAATGAACAAAAATATGTTTTTTGCGTTCAGGGGACTCTAAAACATGCAGATCTGTTGAAAACTCAATTTCGAATTTTTGGGGTGAATCCAATACTTCCTTTATCGTAAAAGGAAGTAAAAACACTTATTTTCAAGCTACACGTGTTGTACGGTCTTAAAAAAAGACTTAATTTCAAAGACAAATGTGTGCTACTTCTATTTATTAGTGTTATGTAGGTTAACGAAATAAGATTCGCTTGTACACAATTTAAAGTCGTTCAAACGAAGATTAGAAAGATATATTTTTTGATTATTATTTGTCCTTAAAAGACGTATATTCGAGATTTGGTTAAAATAAAAAATACTACCTAAATAAAAATTTGCCAATTTAGAAATGTATGCCACTAATCAGTTTTTTCGCAAAATGAACAATGAATAAATCTACAGTTAGCTAGGAGCATTTCACAAATTTCATGTAAAGTACGTTTTTTCCTATAAAAATTTTCAAGGTCAAATAATTTAGGGTTTATGTTGGCATAACTTGGATTCCTTTAAAAAATATATGTTGGCAAAATTTGTTTTAGTAACTTTATAGAACTAAAAATTGGTGGGAAATTTAAAATCTGGCATTAAAGTTCTATGTACATCAAAAGCTCTTGCTAATCTTTCGTAAACGTCTTCTTCTGGTATGTTAGGCTGCAGATCCAACAGTTCCTCTGCACACTTCACTACATTTAATTTTAAAAGACTCCGTTTTTTACGGGTATTTAGTTTCAAAAAAGAAAAACTGACAATTTAAATTTTAAATGTCAAAGTGACAAAAGTCGTTTACAGAACAACCTGACGAAAATAAATTTTCTAATAATTTAAAAAAAGCAGTTTTGCCAATTTTATCTTGACCTTGAAAATTTTTATAGGAAAAAAACGTACTATAAATCAGAAATAGAAATCAAAATCAACAATGATTCTGAACTTAAATGTAGTAAATTTACTTGCAACATTGAATATTTTCTTTGATGTTAGTTACAAAAACAGAAATCCCTGTTCTGGAGTAAAGATAAAGAAATTTTTATTTCGGTTGTTGGGCCTACTGTTTGTCCGTCACAACATCATAACCTAAATGTTTTGACAGTAGTTGAAATGGCTATGTTTAGAGCTTTAAGTAGAAATATCCCTTACTTAAAGCAGCAATTCGTAGCTTTACTGGGCAACACCAGCACGTCTGTGAAATTTATATGCGGGGTGGTCCTTCTAGGCTACGGCCTGTCATACTCCGAAGAAGCAGTGAAGGTTCTGTCAGTGACACCGGGATATCTTATGCCCAGTTCCTTCTGGCTGTGGACTGCATTCACATTCTGCTTTCTCGAACTGCATTTTTGGGAAGTGCTAGTTGACATAGTGACTGTGGGTTTGTGCGGGAAGCTGATCGAGCCGCTATGGGGCCAGATGGAAATGATGACCTTTTTCGCTCTAGTAAACCTTGGGGTGGCAGCTCTAAGCGTCACCTATTACTTTTTCCTGTACATTTGCACCTTCAACACGGATCTCCTCTTCTCTGTACATATCCACGGCCTTGCAGGCTACATCGCAGGCGTCTCCGTTGCCGTCAAGCAGATCATGCCCGATCTGATCCTAATAAAGACGCCGCTGGGGAAATTAAGCAATAAGAACGTCCCGCTCATGGTATTCTTCGTGTCGTTAGTATTATGGATCGTAGGGCTTCTAGAAGGTACCTACCCGACTATGTTCTTAAGTGGATTGCTAGTTAGTTGGATGTATTTACGCTTCTACCAGAGACACAGCAACGGCAGCCGGGGAGACATGGCTGATTATTTCACATTTGCAAGGTACGTTGGTTATGTTTGGTGTGATTATAGTGCACTCCTGTTTTAGTTTCTTTCCAAACGTCATTCAGCCGCCTATTGCTGTTATTAGTAATACGATTTATGGGGCATTAGTGCGAATAGGGATTTGCCGTAAGGTTGTGAGGAGATTCGACATGGCCAATCCGACAGGAGTTACCATTTCGATACCTGGTGCTGATCAGCACGATATGGAAAGAAGAAGGTATGCTAATTTTGCAGCTTAGCTTATTAAAAATGTCAAGAATGACAGCAGAGCTCTATGTTACATGTGAAGTTAGAATATGGCAATAATGGATGCTTTTTTAGGCAAATTGCTCTGAAAGCATTGAGTGAGCGTCTGTCGAAGTCACATGAGAAGCAGCAGAAGCAAACTCCCAAGGTAGTGCCCAGCCTGGCCCACGGTGCAGGGCCTTCTAGTATTCCTCCCGTTGAAGCACCCGCTACCACCTTACCCCCTCCACTTTCACCTCCTTTTCCGCCTCAGACGTGACATGTTTCACTGCAGCAGACTAACTTTTAACTTATGTATAAAGATAATTATATGTATTGTTACTTTTTGTAATATAAAATGATTTATTATTTTGAATAAAAGAATTTAGTTTCGGGGGCTTCCTTGGGTTGAATCGGGGATGCTGGATTTATGGCTCATCAAATCTTATCACAAGTACATCATTTTCATTGATTTCAAATATATTAAAAACTGTTTTCATTGTTATTCGCATTCTACAACACTTCTTGTTGCATCATATATAATTTTAATGGCTCCAGTTTGATATTCTATTACAGAGAGCTATTTCTATTATTCTCTTAATCACAACGTTTAATGGCTTAATTAATGTGACAGTAAAGTAATATGATATTGCTAGTTTGCACTATTAATAAAATTTTATTAGCAATTATTTTTTTTTAAATCGTGATTAAGAAAATATATCTTTTCCAGAATTTTAAAGGATATCTACAAATTCTCATTTCACTACATTACCCCAGGAAATTATTGAAAGTATATTTTCATTTTTTTCTGCTCTCTCTCCGGCTAACCCGGATTTTCGATATGCCGGATAGGCCCCGGCTGGTCCGACTTAACGAGGTTGTACTGTATGTTTATTCCTAATATAAGTAATTGCTGAGGTATGGGAAAAATTTTACGGTGCAGTGCACAGGAAAGATAGTTTTTAGCAACTCATAAACAAACACGATATGCAAGTGCTTTCAGAGAAGTAAAATGAAATAGTTATTTACATTACAAGTGCGGTAGGTTTCATTTTTACAGCGCAAGGTTTTAATTTTTGAAGCATGAAGCAGAGTGTTTTACTCAAACCGAGCACTGTGAAATGCTCAACGCATCGAGTATTGCACTTAATTTTTTGACTGACATATTTTTAAATGTTTACTATAAATTCGAGATTATGATTTCGAATATCAACACCACTATTGCCATCAAGCAAGGTGCCTTCAGTAAATTTCGTCGACGCTTTAAAATGTCAAAAATCAAAGTCGTAAATACACATTTTCTTTATTTCTCTATAATTCAACTGAGCGGGATACTACTTAACTAACATTTCTGGACATACCCTTTATTACTACAAATCAACTTTTTTTTTAATGGTTTCTGAACGCTAAACATTTTCTAGTCATTTTACTATATCTAGATGCACTGAAACAGTGACTAACTCTGAAATCGTAGTTACATACGTCAACTGTGTATGAATGTGTTGTTTACATGCCAGGAGGTCAAAAAATATATTTTCTATACAACCGTTACAAGAAGTGGACATTTACGTAAGCATCTCTGCCCTTGAAGTTCGTCTTTCTTAATGTTGCTAAGGCCCTAAAAAACCGTTATTGTAACAAATAGAATTTTATGTAAATTTGCTTTTTTAATGGGGTTGTCTAAAAATTCTGTGTACTGTTCGGCATGTCCAATAGTCATTTTGCAACCCAAATATACAAAACCATATTATTTGAACAAACTGACGAGACAGCTACCAGTATTTAATTTTATTTAAGATTTTGTTGTAAATTTTTTAGCTCTAGGTTATAACTAGAGAAGGGCAAATGCATATTTGCATATTTTTTGCTATTGGGCATAAGAAGCTTTTTCTTAAGATTATGCACGTATCTCAACATCTACATCCCAAAAAAATATATTTCATTTGGCATATTTTGCATATATAAGGCGTTTTCGGTTATTAGCGCATATATGACGTGGTAAGAGCATGAAAATGCATATTCTTATATTAGGCAATCAATTTTCCAATATTTGTTAAAAAAAACACATGCTAAAATAGGAGTTTTAAAACTTTAAGCGTGTAATTTCTTGAACCTTCTAGGACGTTTGTAAGAAAAATGCTACAAATAAGACAATTTAATTTAAAAAAAATTCTGCTTTGTCAACTATAAAATCTATTTGAGACATTTTAAATGGCCAGTGTACAAATGACTTTGACGAACCAAATTTTGCTATTCAAAATGCTCACTTATTTAAATATTACCCTATCACATCTTGTGACGTTGAAAGAAGCTTTTCAAGTTACAAATCCATATTAGAAGATAAGCGCCATAATTTACTTATAGAGACCATTGAAAAACATACGATTATTTAGTGTAACAATTTCTAAAATTTGATTATTTTGATTAGTGTGCTGTATTTTTTAAGTGTTATGGAGTTATAAATAACCAATAAAATATAATAATAATTGTTTTATTGTTAATTTCATTACTTCGTTTGTATAAATATACAGTGTGTTCAAGATAAGGAGGGCCAGTATGGGGATCTCGGTAATTGTAAGATATACAAATTTGGTTAAATGGGAAGAATCTTGCGCAATTAAAGGACTAACAAAATGACGCCTAGAAATTCTGGATATTGTTTTTCGTTTTTGAATTATCTCAAAAAAACCGAATTTTTGGATATTCTATTTAATTTTTTTCTGTCGTTAATATTAAAGTTAGAGCGAAACCTATTAAACTTCTTTATAGCAACATTCAGTGGACTTAATGATTACGTTATCAAATTTTTTATCCGACGTTTAGTCTTCGAGAAACCATCATCATCTTCATTTTTTTAAATACGGTCTTATTTTTTTATGCCAAATTTGTGAAGCCCGTTTTATTATGAATTCAACAGTATACCACATATTATGGTTTAATTACGTTTCGAGGTTTTTTTGATCATCATCAGAAGATTTTTAAGATACGGACCTGCATTTCTCATAATTTTGTAAAAATAAGTTCATACAGTAATGTACTGTTTAATGTTCTGGTTTGGTTGCAAACTTCCTCGCCGTAGAGACGTGTTATGTAGGTACTGTTTAAGTCTTTCGCGGTTACTCGAATTATTCTCCTTAGCATAGAAATAAGTCGAAGGAGCGGCCATGGGTTCACCGCTATCACCTGTTATCGCTAATATCTACATGGGAGCTTTTGAAACCAAGGCTCTCGAACAAGCGCAGCTAAAACCGACTTGCTGGTTGACATATGTAGATGATACCTTTGTCATTTGGCCACATGGACGCCAGACATTGAATCTGTTTCTAAAACACCTGAATTCTGTACATCCCAACATACAATTCACAATGGAAGTAGAGGAAAATTGCAGTATTCCGTTTCTAGACGTCCTGGTGAAATGTAAATCAGATGGCAGTTTATGACATGCAGTCTATAGAAAGAAAACACACACGGACAGATATCTAAATGCTGACTCACACCATCATCCAATGCAAAAATCAACAGTTCTCCAGACTCTGGCGACAAGAGCCGTTCGTATCTCAGACGAGGAAAATCTAGAGAGAGAAAAGCTACATCTGTTTGACTCTTTACAAAGGAACGGATACACAACTACCGCCATACGAAAAGCACTAGACAAGACTATGACACAAAAGGCTAAAGAAGAATCTCCACCTCTGGAAGGCTTTTCATTTCTACCTTACGTTAAAGGCTTGACTGATAAGATAGGACGTGTCCTGCAACGATGCAACATCAAAACTGTGTTCACGAGCAAGGAAACTTTGGGTAACGGCTTCAGATCGGTAAAAGACAAGATTCCAAGTTTAAAAACCGCTGGCGTATATCGCATTCCTTGTTCTTGCGGCTCGAGTTACATTGGACAGACTGGTCGTTCCGTTGATCTAAGACTCCAAGAACATAAAGGCGATTGCAAACACAAACGCATCACAAAATCAGCCGTAGCTGAGCATACATTTACAAATGGGCACACTCTAGAATTTGAGCATGCCAGAGTACTTGCCAGAATACCTCATTACTTCCTGCGAGTAATACGTGAAGCCATAGAAATAGAAAAACATCCAAATAATATCAACAGGGAAGATGAATTTAAGCTTAGTAAAACGTGGACCCCTGTGATACACGATCTAAAGCATTACAACCACTGTGCGTCATACGGCCACGCCCCACGGATTACGTTGCACTCGGATGACCAACCAGCGTTACGCCACTCCGCGCGCCTGGCACGGAGAACTATAAATAGCTCCACACCGACATTCGGTTCTTAGTGCGACTCTCACTCTGATGATGCAAGCTGCGAAGTCTTGCGAAACGTTAGTGAATATGGATGCACAAACAGCAAAACGGCCAAATCTGCCTAAGTATCCTCGTTCTCAAGATACTCAAACAACACGAGCCACCAAAAAGCATAGCAATCGCGCGGGTTTTTGCTCGACTTCACAAGGTGCAAGGCACATTAAGCCAGAAAATGCTGTGTGTTTATATACAAATACTACGCGGTCTAAGCCGAAATTCTATGCTAAGGGGAATAATTCATACAGTAAGTTAGGCGTTTAATTTAATAACCAACCAATAACTATTAACAATAAACAACAAATAAATGAACAAAAGACAGACAAAAAGAATAACAAACCAAACATCGAAACAATTTAATAGGTATTAAATTTACAGAAATATTCAAAAAGGTTGCCATAATTCTCTAAGCATAAATAACATCTTCTAACTGTAGAATCTAAAACATTATTCAGCAATACTGGCGTTATACTTTGAAAGGCTTCATGAACCAATCTTCTAAGTTCTTCTTCTGTTTCAAAGTTTCAAAACTTTGAATACCTATTACATTGTTTTGATGCTCGTTTTGTTATTCTTTCTGTCTGTCTTTTGTTCATTTATTTGTTGTTTATTGTTAATAGTTGTTGGTAGGTTATTAAATTAATGTATTACAATTATGACATTATGATGTGCATTTCAATATTTTAACGGCATATAAAAACGCCTAACTTACTGTATGAACTTATTTTTACAAAATTATGAGAAATGCAGGTCCGTTACTTAAAAATTTTCTGATGATGATCAAAAAAAGCTCGAAACGTAATTAAACCACAATATGTGGTACATTGTTGAATTCAAAATAAAAGGGGCTTCACAAATTTGGCATTAAGAAACCAGGACCGTATTTAAAAAATGAAGTTGATGATGGTTTCTCAAAGACGAAACGTCGGATAATACATTTGATAACGTAATCATTAAGTCCACTAAAAGTTGCTATAAAGAAGTTTAATTAGTTTCTCTCTAACTTTAATAATAACGCTAGAAAAATATAAAATATAAAATCCAAAAATTTTGAGATAATTCAAAAACGAAAAATCATATCAAGGTCTTCTAGGCGACATTTTGTTACTCCTTTAATAGCGGAACTTTCTTTCCATTTAACCAAATTTGTATCTCTTACAATTACCGAGATCCCCATACTGGTCCTCCTTATCTTGGACACACTGTATACATAGTTGTAATAAGTTAATTAATAAACAACAATTTAAAAATTGAGAATTTTCTTTAATTATCCTAATAAAATTAATATTTGTTAGTGCATATATTAGTGCTTATGTGGATATGTTATTGCATGTTGAGTGCATATACGAGGGTTGTCTTTTTAGTTTTGCATAAAGGGCGCCTTCAATGAAACGTCAGCAGTCAAAAGTAACCTCAATATTTACTTAACCTTAATCCAAAGTTTTATCGAGATACGAAAAGTGATTTAGCCACAGCGAATTTTTAAAGTTGACAAGTTACTAGGGTTGCCATATTTCTAAAACTCCAAACCGGGATTTCTAGTAACCCTTCCCCCTCCCACCATAAAACTTTCAATTGTTATAGTTTGATAATAGGAAATATAAACCGTTCAATAGTTATTTGCCAAGTAGGTAGACATGGAATTTTGTTTTTATGTTTAATAAAACTAAAACTCCCTAGAAACTCTTTCTGACACTTTGTCAGAAGCAGCTGTTATGTACAGGAGGCTCACGAAAGTGTCTAATTTGACATTTTGAGGTTAAACATGCAATGTTGCCAGTCCTTTCATACTTTGTTTGCCACTAGGCATAATATGTATGGACATCGCAGTCATGGATATCTATCTGTCAAACAAATTGTAGTACTAAAGTAAATATGCAAAAAGTCATTAAAGGTGACACAAAACTACAAATTAAAAAGGCTTACAGGCATTATAAAGCTGACGGGCCCGACCTCAGTGAAACTGAAATCTTTGCTCGGCTTAGTGACTTTTGGGATGCAAGTATTTATGCATAAAACTTAATTGTTGCTTTAATTTTCGGCTTTGTACTGTTTTAGATATCTGAAAGAACTATTAGAAATATTATGGGGCGGAACAATTTTGAAATTAAACCTTTTGGCCCACGACCTAAAAATGATACATACTATTTGCAACATACGCACTGAAGAAGTAGTTAACCATGCGAGACAAATTGTGCAAGAACAACCACACGTATCTGTTCGCCATTTAGGACAGCAATTAAATGTTTCATATTCAACATCTCATAGGATATTAAGAAGCAATTTGCATTATTTTTCTTACCGGTTGCAAGTGTATCAGAAACTGCTGCCAAACGATCCTCCGGTTAGATTGGAATTTTGTAACTGGTTTATCAATAATTTAGGAAATAACGATAATGCGTTTGAGAAATCTTTCTTTGCTGATGAGGCATACTTCTATTTATCTGGCTATATTAATTCACAAAGTATGAGGATGTGGAGCGCTGAGAATCCCAATTTTTATGTTGAAGAACCGCTTCACCCACAAAAAATCGGGGTTTGGGCTGCAATTAGTAAAAGAAAAGTTATAGGTCCTATATTTTTTTAAGGTAATTGAGTGCAGTAAAACGATTAAATTTTATTTTAATAGTTCAAATTTTAGGTTTTCTAAATGCACAACCATATCATACTGAAATTTTGTCGCCGTTTTTTTAAGAGTTACGTGACAATGAATTACAAACGGGTTACGTACTTTCAATAAGATGGGGCATACATTTACTTAAAGAGTTTTAGAAAAACAGAGTTATTAGTCAAAACATGTCTACAGTGTGGCCCCCGAGGTCTTGTAACTTAACTCCCTGTGATTTTCTTCTGTGGCCATATTTAAAAAAAATCCATTCTTCAACTTCCACTGGACAATATTCAGCAGCTTTAACAAAGAAGTACCTAATGGAAAAATAAAGAAATCAATAATAATGGCGTAATATTAAGATTTGAGAATAGAACGAGTTAAGGAGTTTACTTTCTTAGGAACATTAATCTCTGAAAACTTAAATTACACACAAGGAATTAAATCAAGGTTAATAAAAGCATCGAGATGTCCGGGCGCGTTAAATAGTATAATGTCCTTAAGATAAATGTCGCGAAATGCAAAACTACGACTTATAAGACTGTAATTCGACCCACAGCTACGTACGCATGTGAAACATGGACGATGAATGTGGCAGACCAAGATACGATAAGTAGGTGAGAGAGAAAAATGCGGAGAAAAATATTTGGAGGGACTCGGACGGATGATGGTTGGAGAAGACTTACAAACGAAGAGGTACAAAAGAAGTATGGAGAGCCAATATAGTAGACTTCATTAAAGCTCGAAGGTTAAGATGGTTTGGGCATATATGGAGAATGCCAGATGGAAGAGCTACTAAGATAGTATTGGAAGGCAGAGCGCAAGAAACTAGAAGAAGAAGCGACCAACGAATAGGTGGAAGGAGGCAGTAATGGAAGACATAGCAAGGAAAGGAATAGAAGACTGGAGAAATAAAATCATCAATAAGGGACAATGGAGACACATTGTTATGCAATGGGCCTAAAGTGGCTTGTAAAAGCTTTATTTATACTGAAAAAATACATAAATTGTAATATTTAAATATTTTTGTATACAATTTATAATTACAATAAAAAAACGACTTTCATTATACCATTATGCCTACTCAACAAAGTATGAAACGTATTCAGAATCAGCAATTTGTCTTTCATGAAATTTATCTTAACCAATACTAAAAGTGGCACAAAATCCAAAACCAAATCTGGCAACCACGTTTTGTACATTAACATAAAATTATCATTTTATATAAAATGAGCATAACCTAACTTTTGTTAATGACTGACAGCATATTTACAGGGTGAAATTCATCACCCTAACATGGCCTCCTATCTGGCAAATAACTATTGAACGGTTTATAGACGAATTATTTAAAATACACGCGGAGTTAAGTAAGTAGTTACAAAAATAAATGGAACTTATTTTTTTATAAATAACTAAATAAGGAACACAAAATAAAATATAGAACTCTCAACTTAATATAAACTTATAGAAGATAATAAAAAGATAACAATAATAATTTGAGAACTGTCAAAATACACAAGTTGGTAATATTTTTATTCTTCGGTATTATTATTATACCACTTGTACTTTTCAGAAGATTTTGCCAATTTGTGTAACTGTGTTAACCATAACGTACTTATAAAATGCATTATAATTCATTTTAAAATTTACCATTGTTTGAAGAATAGCCTCCATCGTTGATGGTTGTAGACGATTTCATTCATCTGTCCACTGGATAACCATTGGCGAAAATATTCCCTCAACGTTGGCGTTATGGGAAGGAATAGAGAAGGAATTAGATGTTGTTCTGTGGAATAGACAGTACACAGTACACAATCTAAAAATATCATGGTCCTATCCGTGGTAGGCGTAGGTGTATCATTAACCATGGACGGCGCTGCATTGCCATTTTAAGACTTTAAATAGTGTGCTGTAGTAAATTTCTAATTCACAGCTATTAGTTATGTTACAAGTTATCACTGTAAATTAAATTATCAATTTGTGGATAAAAATTGAGTAAAATTGATATTTGATAAGTAGAGTTTAGAAAGCGGGACAAATAGCCGTCCCGGTGCCTTTTTTCGGGACATTGGTAAAAACCACCAAAAAACGGGACAATCCCGGGAAACCGGGACGTATGGCAACCCTACAACTACAAGTTACCCCAAAAATGGAATTGAGCAGAGAAAATTTTCGTGCATTTTTTAAATTATTTTCATTTTTCCGAGAAGATTATCTCAACAACAATGTCGCGCCGAGTTGGTTTCTGTTTTTGGTGATGAAATACCACATCAATCGACAATTTCTCGCTGGTACTGAGAATTCCAACGTGGACGCACCAGTCTTAGCGACGATTCTAGGTTAGGTCCACCAACGACAGCAGACTCCCAGAAAAACATCGATGCTGTGCGCCAGCTGATCAAGAAAGATCGACATGTGAATATCGCGAGATTGAGACATCCTTAAAAGCATTTCAAAGACCTTAAGCCAAAAAATCTTACATGATGAATTAGGTGTGAAAAAGTTAGAGTCCCGTTGGATCCCATATCTTTTATCTGAAGAGCAAAAGGCGGTTAGCGTCAATTGGTGTCGAAAAACTTTGAGCCGGTTCAACAAAGGAAGCTCAAAAAATGTTTACAGTATCGTGAGGGGTGATAAATCCTGGATTTATTCTTATGAACCCGAAAATAAACGTTAATCCGCTGTTTGGGTGATTCAAGATGAGAAGATTCCAACAAAAGTTAGGTATTCGTTTCCGAAATGTGTCGAAGAAGATGGTCGCAACGTTTGTGTCAAAATCAGGTTATGTAGCTACAATTCCTTTAGAAGATCAAAGAACCTAGCATTAACAGTTCTTTGATCTTCTAAAGGAATTGTAGCTACATAACCTGATTTTGACATAAACGTTGCGACCATCTTCTTCGACACATTTCGGGAACGAATAACTTTTGTTGGAATCATCTCATCTTGGTACACAACCGTTTGTTTGCCAGAAGTAACCGCCGTGCTCCGAAAAACCAACCCAAAACGACGAATCATCCTCCACCAAGATAATGCGAGTTCACACATAAAGTACTTTTTTTTTCTATAATAACTGTCAAAGTGTTACAATGTTGGTAGATATGTGATTAAAACGCTAGGAAATTTTTATACCTCGTGTTGGTAGAACTTTTTCAAAATTATGGTTATGTGTCAATTTTGAATGCCAAAGTTTCTTAATTTGAACTCTTGACAAATTTCTTTTTTAACATGGAATCATCATCATCATCAATAAAATCGGATAAAAAAAGAAAACCAAGAAATATTTTAAATGCAAAAATGAAGCAAGCGATATTAAATTATGACATATCTGTCAAAATGACAATAATTTTTTTAGTGGAAGAAAAGAACTAAAAATCTAGTGTATCAACATTATTAAAACTAGGGACCCTGCAGGAATGCAACTTATCCCCTAGAAAGTTGACCTTGAAAATTATTATAGAAAAAAAATGTACTTTAGCTCAAAAGACAATTGAGTTTTTAGAGCAGCAAAACGTCGAATTATTAGATCATTCTCCGTACAGTCCTGACCTAAATCCCAACGATTTTTCTACGTTCCCGAGGATAAAGAATGGACTGCGTGGTCAAGGGTTCCAGTCGCCTGAAGAAGCAGTCGATGCCTTCAAAATTGCGATTTTGACTATCCCAGCTGAAGACTGGAATAACCGCTTTAACAGTTGATTTGAACGAATGCAAAAGTGTATCAACCTTAGTGGAGAATACTTTGAAAAGCAATAAAGCACTTTATGTCGATCTACTGTTTGCTTTTATGGCTATATGCAACACCAAAAAGACAACCCTCGTATCTTAACTTTTTTGTTGCATTATTCAGTGCATATATGCACAATCTTTGCAGCATATCTGCCCATCTTTAGTTATAACAGCTAAGATTTACTCACTTAGTATTAGAATTATCGAGGATTGCTAACAGTACAATTGAGTGACAGATAGCTAGGCCCGTTCTTTCCCCTTGTAGAGGGGTGAAAATGGGGTAAAATTGACATATGTTTATACCAGAAATGTTAAATCTAATAAAGAAATATTATTTTTTGTAGCGTATCAGATTCCCTTTGAGATGGTTTTATTGTTGTCTTTCTGTGATGAAAAATAGCAGTTACTATTTTTTGCGCTTTCAGTTAAGGCCATTTTCACGCTTGATTTTTTGTTAGTAAATTTGAAAGTACGCGTAAGAAGTTTTTAAAAATTTAAAGTATGTAATTAAGCTACCTACAATTTATTTTTTTTACTTTCTAAAATGAACATTAGTGGAGTTATGGACATTAACATTTTCAATATTTTAATTTAAGAAAGATGTGCCTTAATGATAGTGATAGAAACTAGCATGTGATATATATTTGTTAAATATCATATAATGCTTATTCAACAACATTTTTGTTACTCAAGTATAATTATTAACGTAACAATATAATTTTCGCATATTTTTTAAGAAATTGTAAATTTTTTACTTTTATTTGTTAAATTTATATATAACGTTGCGCCAGTGTAGGTCAGTGGTTAGAGCATTGGACTGCGGTGCGGCGGCCTACCCAGTCGCTTTAAATAATTGGGTAACTGCGTTCGAAAGAAGAAGGGGTAATATGCGGTTGTCTAATGCGTGATGCTCACCACATCACCACGTGTCATGAATTTGACACGCGACAGCCGGGTGTGATAGCGAGGATACGGAAGCTCTGACCTTCCGCCTTGCAGGTCAAGCTCTTTCATGGGGTGTTAGTGACTCACCATCATCATTATCCTTTATCTAATAGACTTGTCTGTCCGTCCGTCCGTCCGTCCGTCCGGGACGCTGTTTCAGCAGCCAAACCGTAAGAGATAGAGAAAAAAGTTATTAAAGTTATATGTTTGGAATGGTCATGTCAGGTCAGGAACCGAATTTCAGTCACGTGACACTTCCGGTTTTCGAGAAATCACAAAAAAGACCGTTTTTCAAATAGAACGCGTATTAAATAAAAATGTTTCAGTGGCCAAACGGAGCTGCGACCCTCTGCGCCTTAAAACGTCGATCGGGTTAGGCAACCACTTTGACACCTTCCAGATCTGGGTACAGTTTTTATTTAATACGCGTTCTATTTGAAAAACAGTCTTTTTTGTTTTTTTAAATGAGACATTTGTCTCACTGGATTGCTTGTTATTCTATATAACGTTACTTTACAATTTTATATGCTTTTTAAAATAAGGGCTGTTTCTTGTAATAATAATAATAACTCGTTAAAATAATATTTTAAATCACCATCTACAGTGTGTAATGAATAAAAAAAAATTAGTACGACTTTCATCTTTTGCAGTCTACGCCTGCTTGGTATAAAATGGATTTTTATCAAATTACAGTTCAGATGGGATCCAGCTGGTAAAGTTAGCTGAAGAACAATATAAATCATTGTAGGTGCAGTGGTCTTTCTGGTAACTATGCGAAAATGCGTTTGGGCGAGAATGAAACTGCTCAGCCGCAATTCAGGGACTGTGGTAGGCAAAGAACAAATAGAACAATTGATGCAACTGCAGAAATTCTTCGGATGGTCAAAGAAAATTCTTCAGTTAGCATGAGCGGAATAGCTGGAACCGTTGGTATATCTAGGCAGGTAGTACGGCGAACTCTCCACGAAAACTTATTATAAATGACCTTAACTGCGCAAAAAATAGTAACTGCTATTTTTTATAATAGAAAGACAACAATAAAAACATTCCAAAGGGACTCTCATACGTTGGATGTCTGGATTAAAAATGGAGGGCGAGTTACCTCACATGCACTTAGGCCGCATTAAGTGGGCCCATTGTACTACCTCGCAGCAGCTCTTCAAGTTGGGTATCACGCAAGTCATCCAACCCTTTAAATGTACTTAAGGACGACCGCAAATGGAGTGTTGCTGATTCTGACCATATCGGGCCAGAAATCCCCTAACATGGATCCTGAACGTGTTCTACTGTCTCGTCATCCTAGTTGCATCCGCGACAATTTGGGCTGCCCACCAGTCCCATCCTGTGCATATATTGGTGTAGAGTGTAGTGTCCAGATAGGATACCCACGACTAGTCGAAGGTTCCTTTGGGACAGTTGCAAGCAATATTTGGCTGTCTTTGGCGAGGGCGCTGTAATAGCAGCTCTTGCTTGACGACAGTTTTGCATGTTAACCCATCTTCGTATGAAGCTGTTTAAGGTTTTCTGATACAGCATAGAGCTTAATGTTGTGAGGCATATAAGGATTACGGGTTCTGGCCCCCAGAGAAGTTGTTCGGAAGTCAGTCTCGCAGTCTCATCGGCCTCCTCATTGCCGTAGTTACCGTCATGTCCTTTCATCCATACAAGAGAAACATTATTTTTTTAGATATCCTCGAAAGCTTCACGGCACTGTAGTACCACACCTGAGGTAATTTTCCAACTCCACAGGCCTAGTAAAGTGGCTCAACTGTCACTGAAGATACCAATACCTACATTGATTCTCGATTTTTTTTTAAGAATTGCTTTTGCACCATGCATTATTCCAATTACTTCCGCTTAGAGGACAGTGGCCATTTTGCCTAGTGTTATGCTTTGGCTGAGGTTCAGATCGTCAGAGAAAACTCCGGCACCCGTTTCGTGCTTTGTTTTAGATCCATCAGTAAAGATGGATATATGTATATGCTGGGTAAGTCTGGCATTTTCATAGACGCTAAATTGTCTATTGAAGGCATATTGTAGAGGTCTACCATAGCATCCAGAAGAGGGATTTTGTCGACGGCTTCATTCATAATGCGGGTAGGCCTGCCTCCCTTGCCTGCTGTGTGCCACAGCTTTTTGTAGCGCAGCCTCAAGGCGGTCCTTACGGCTGCTTCCTCCACAAAAAGATCAAATGGTGGAAGGCATAAGATCACCTCTAAAGCGGCCGTAGGGGTTGAGCGTATAGCACCTGTAGAACTAAGACAGGCAAGACGTTACACATGTCCTAGTTTACTTACTGCCGTAGCCTGTCTGACCCTGGGCCACCAGACAAGTGCTCCATAACATACATTGGCGTAACTAGTGGGGGGGGGGGGGGCAGGGGGGCCAGGCCCTCCCCAGAGTGCCGTCTGGCCCACCCCAGAAAAATAGAAGTTAAATAAATTTAAAAATTTGCTTTTATTATTAACCCATTTAAACTAAGGGGTTGGTTATCGACCCCCACACGTTCTTACATTTTGTGGTTTTATTACCTTTTTGGCTGAAAAACATTATAGTATAAATACCATTTGTTGGACGGATGGCTCGAATCCGACATAATAATAATTTTCATTGCTTGCTTGCTTGACGCCACTTTGAGAGCGAACCCGTGGGCCGAATTGGCTGATTTTGGTGTCAATCGACTCAGGGCGACGCAAGTAAGCCAGTAGTAGGGGTTTCAAATTTTTATAAGTGACTTTTTTATGTGGATTTTTTTGTTAATAGCTAACCTCAAAATTAACTCGACACAAAATGGATCACTCGTGTACAAATTGCATTAAATGAATTATTTCGCGCCCAATTTGGGTGCAGAACGCTAGTGAATAATAATATGCAAGAGAAAACATTATTGGTTAGCTAATATTTACTTTGAAAAGACTGTTTTCGTCTGAATATTTTTTTTAGTTAATTGTATACGATTTTAGTTATTTTCTCTTAAGTTTTATATAAATAAAAAACCAATTTATGTGCACATAAAAATATAATTGCAATTATTTCATATGCGGGTAAGTAAATGAGCTGATAACTTGAGTGCATCGCTAACTACTCCCTGGGCACATACAGCTAGCTACTTATTATAGGCTCATCCAGTTCAGACTTACGGTGACTTGCTATTTGGAGGTTTGCCTTGCCTAAAGAGTTGAGTTTATAGCTTTGAAGAGTACGATCCAGAATTTTATGTTTAATAGTGTTCTATGTAAACAAAGTAAATTTTGTGATGTTTGAATTTCCACAGTTGCTAGCCCAAGACAGAACAAAGAGAAATCACAATAACAATTAAGAGGATATTGATATTTTCAAGAAAGTATTTGCTTCGACGATACTGAAAAAACTAAAAATTGTGACTCAAAAACGTGTAAATGAAAACCAAGTGATGTTTCCCAAAAAAATCTGTTTCTCCTGGAATAATATTTTTACTGCCAAATTCATTTAGTTGCAAGAAGTAATATATACATTTTTTATGTTGTTTATGAACCGAGAAATAATTTATTAATATGCTACTCAGACAAATAGTATTACTAGGGTAGCACCCATAATTTCTGCAAAGCAACAGATCAAGTGTACCATGGAAATGTAACTTGCCATAAACAAATGTTTGTTGTTTTCTAGTTTAACAGTCCAAATTTAGTTTTGATCATCACAACAGTTATTACATAGTTAATTTTGAAATACGTGTTGTGCAGCAAAAATAAATGTAACGAGAGAAAATTTTAGAGCCATAATTTACTATGCCTTTAAAAGTTCCATATCTCCGAAAGAAAGTTTTGGATGGCTTCGTGCTGCTTTGGTGACCAAGTGCCTTCGCATCAGAGGACTGTCTATTGTTGGTTTAATGAATTTAAATTTGAACGAGCGTCAGTTAGTGACGATTTTTGCGAAGGAGAACCAATTTCTGCAGTTACCGATACGAACATAAACGCTGTGAGAAGAATGATTCAGTAGGACAATCGAGTCACGTATATAATTATTGAAAGCGTCTTGGACATTGACATGACTGCAATAAATAAGATTTTACATAATCATTTGGATGTAAGAAAAGTCTGTTGTGGGTGGATACTGTTGTATTGAGAACTCTGATTGGTTATTAATAATTTATTTGGTTTCAACTTACATGATGTGACTACAAAATACGTCTCGACATTACGGGATACGGTGGCAGACGTGTCCTTGTACGCACTGGTATTTTGGTCTGTTTACCTATTGTCCTATAAAGGTGTACTCACTACAGATACCACACAGTTTAACAGAAACACAACAACAGCATGTGGATTGGTAAAAGAAATATAATGAAGGTAGATATAAAGCAGTTTACATCATAACTGGTGACGAAAGCTAGATATATGCATTTGAACTAGAACCTAAGCTACAGTCTGCCCAATGGATGTTTCCAACAGATCATAAGCTAGTTAAAATGAGGAGATCTCGAAGAGTTGGTAAGAAAATGATTGCTTGCTTCTTCTCAAAATCACGACCTATCGCAACTGTCGTGCTTGAAAATAGACGTACGGTTACTGCAGAATGGTACACAACAGTATGGCTGCCAGGCGTTATTCAAAAAGCTCGTTTACAGCGCCCAAGGAATGAGATCGTTCTGCACCATGACAATGCTTTTAGTCATACCGCATATCAAACAAAATAACTTTTAGAGACTTCCGGATTAAAATTGCGAAGTTATCCCCCATACAGTTCCGACCTATTACCTTCCGATTACTTTCTATTTCCTCCATTAAAGGATAAAATTCGTGGTGTGCGATTTTGAACTCCCGAAGATGCTGTGGAAAGCTTCAAAAGCCTTGTTTCTCTAGTGACTCAAGAAGAGTGGAATTTGTTTTGAAGATTGGTTTTACCGAATGCGAGTTTAAGGGCAAATATTTTGAGAATCAATAATTAAAACAAATTTGGCTACAAAACTTTTATTTTATTAGATTGTAGAAATTTACGCGGCTACCCTCGTATAACAGCGTCAAAGAATATGCAAATAAATGTATGCGAAAAGTTATGTATGTACGTAAATTCATGTCTTCATAGGTATACATAGGTATTGACGATGGTTGGTTAGGGGCCTGGCCCTCCCCAGCCAAAAATCCTAGTTACGCCAATGATAACATAGCATGGGCCTAATCACGGCAGTATACATCCACAAGGTAATTCGGGGGGAGAGTCCCCAGGATTTACCTAAAGCGCGGTGACACTGCCAGAATACCATGCATGCTTTTTCAGTTTTAACTTTTAAATGTTTCGCCCAATTCAGCTGTCTGTCAAAAATAACTCCCAAGTATTTGACATTGTCTGAGAAGCTGAGAGAAGTGTTAAATAGGAGAGGTCTACGTAAAGGTCCCACCTTCCTTTTTTTGTGAAAAGTACCACTTCTGTCTTTGAAGGGTTGACAGAGAGTAACTGTTCATTACACCATGTTTCCGTTATTCAAAGAGCTGTCTGCATCAAAAGTTACAGAGCGTGCCCTCGAACTTGGCAGTAATGAGGATGACGATGTCATCCGCATATCCAGTAGTATCGAATCCAGCATCATTGAGTGTGTTTAGAAGGCTGTCCTCCACTGTATTCCACAGTAGTGGAGACAGAACCCCTCCTTGTGGGCAGCTCTTTGTCACAACACCTCTAATAGAGTTGTGTCATATATTAAACTGTACTGCTCTCATCATGCATGTGTTTTATTCATTCACAGAGAGTGGGTGCCACAACGTGCCTGCGTAAGGCAGAGTTAATGCTTTCAAAGGAAGCCTTGTCAAAGGCTCCTTCAATATCCACGAAAACTCCCAGAGTGGACATTTTATTGTCTAGCGATTTCTCAATCCGGTTCACTACAGCATGTAGCGCCGATTCAGTAGATCTTCCTGAGATATAGGCGTGTTGGTTCAGATGCAATGGGTGTAAAGCTAGCACCCTTTCCCGTATTTCTCTGTCACAAAGTAAGACTAATGGGCGATATGATTTAGCCTGGTTATAATCGGTATGCCCTAGTTTAGGTATAAAAACTACCTTCACTTCTCTCCAGCTCTCCGGTATATATCGAAAAGCGATACATTCCCGGTAGATGCGCACCAGGTGAACAAGCATCAGGTCCAGTCCCCATTGTAGTAGGGCTGGAAAGATGCCGTCCACTCCTGGCGACTTGAAGGGGAAAAAGGAGTTTATAGCCCAGGTAACCTTGTCACCCCATAGGACCTGGTTTGCCACATTCTAATCCTTTTCTGAGGGAGGTAGGATGTTGGCTCTTGGCGATACATTGTCAGGGGTGACAATCTTTCTCTCTCTCTCTCTATCGTAAAATTCATTACTGAAGTGCCGTGATCTCATGTATTATGTGACTGTATTGGTGATATTTCTTCATTTCTCTCTATCTGAAGCTGATCTTATATTTTCCTGAAGTGACTTCCCAGTGGAGGCTTTAACTTGGTCGATCCAACGTTTTGGAGAGCGCTCGCGGGGTCGGGTTCCTTCGACTTTCCCTTAGATGACAAGTTTTTCTAAGTCATCGCCTGTTCTTCGAGTGACATGTCCAAAGTACTTAAGGATTCGTCGCCTGATTTTTGTTGATAGTCTATCCCGGACGTTGAGTTTCTTTAGTATGGATGCATTTGTTCTACGTGCTGTCCATGGGATTCTCAAGAGCCTTCTCCAAATCCACATCTCAAACGCATCAATCTTCGCCAGGTGTACAGCTTTTACGGTCCATGCTTCTGCGCGATACAAAGCGATTGAAAAAACAAGAGTATTTACGATCTTTATTTTCGTTGTTCTCGTGATGTATTTGTCCTTCCAGATCTTATTTAGGTTAGTCATGGCCGCTTTAGCTAGTGCTAATCTTCTTCTGATGTCAGTAGTCGAACTGCCTTCTCGGTTGATATGGGAGCCGAGATAAATGATCTCAGGAACATTCTCAACATCCCTGATGTTCGGTGGGTTTCCTATCTTGTTACCTCTATCTATGGTCATTAACTTGGTTTTGTCTCTAATTCAGTTTCAGCCCGAAACGTGAACTTTCTTTTTCCACTCTGCCAAGAGTTCGGACATCTCTTCTTCGGTTTTTGCAATAAGAGTTGTGTCATCCGCATAGCGTAAATTATGTATCTTCCTTCCTCTGACAGCTATGCCGCCTTCCCAGTTTTCCAGAGCGTTACGCATTATAAGTTTGCCATAAATATTAAATAATAGGGATGACAAAACGCATCCTTGGCGGACACCTCGTTGAATTTTGATGGATTTAGAGCTTCTTCAATCGACCTTGATTTTTGCTGAACCATTTTCATATAGGTTTCTTATTAGTAGAACTAGGTGTTGGGGGGTTCCCATTTATAATAAAGCTTGCCATAATTTATGCCAGTTTATGCAATCAAAGGCCTTGCTATAGTCTAGAAAACATATGTAAGTTGGTATTGTAATATTGTAATAGTTTTTAAGTCGTTGCAATAATATTCTGAGCATTATCTTGCTTGGGTAAGATGCAATTGTTCTATAATTACTACACTTTTGACTGGCCCCTTTTTTATGAAGCGGAACGAGAGTAGATGTAGTCCAGTCACTTGACCATAATCCGGTCTGCCATACCTTATTACAGATATTCCATATTATATCGATGCCTTTGTAGTCTAATTGCTTGATCATTTCTCCTCTGACATTATCTTCACCTGCGCTCTTATTATTCTTTAGGCTATGAATGGCTTCTTCTATTTCTGTCTTTAGAATACATGGTTCATGTTCTATTTGTAATATCGAAGGAGGATTTTCGAATCCCTGTTCTTGCTCTTCAGCTCGGTAGAGATCTTCGCAATACTGTTTCCACACGTCTAGTAGTTCTTCTATTTCAGTTACGACTTTCCCATCTCGGTTTTCTATTTTCCATGTCTTGAGCTTAAATTCTCGTGTGATTTCTCTTATTTTTTGGAAGATATTTTTTGTGTTGTTAGCATTTGAATATTTTTCAATTTCTTGACATGTCTCCTGTAAATGTTGGTTTTTGTCTCTTCTGCATAGGCTTTGTATTTTCCTACTAAGTCTTCGATATTTTTCTCTTTCATCTTCTGTGTTTATACCGGCCGTTTTCAGTTGTTTTCTGTCATCCACAACTTTCCACGTTTCTTCTTTCATCCAATGTTTTCATATGTTTGGTACTTTTTATGACTTGTTCTTTGGTTTCTAACATTACCGTTTTCATCTTGTTCCACATTTGTACAGTGTTCATCTCATTTGTTAGATCTGTGATTTTTTCCAGATTTCTTTCTAGTTGTTTGTAATTTTCCATATTTTCAGACTGTAAGTCTATAGATTTTTGTTTGTCATTTCTCGTTTTGATGTGGATTTAGATTTTTGCCATGAGCAATTTATGATCACTGCCACAGTCGAGCCCAGGTAAAGTTTTTACGTTGTCAACACTGGATCTCCATCTGTTTCTGTAGTCTATTGATGAGGAAATACACTATTCGTAATAGTTAAGTTATTTTCAATACAAAACTCGATTAGCTTTTCACCGGCGTTGTTTCTTGAGCCTAAGGCATATCTACCAATCACGTGTTTTATTTGATCGTCTTCTACTGTTTGTCCTATTTTGGCATTGAAATCCCCTTGTATGTACATAATTTCTTTACTAGGTATATCTTTTATTGTTGTTTCAAGTTGTTGATAAAACTCTTTTATTTTCTCCTCACTACTTTTAGCTGTTGGTGCATAAACCTGAATTATGTTCATGTTGCAGGTTTTAGCACTTAATTTAATCGTCATTATTTTTGAATTTATAGGGTTATAGCCTAGCACAGTCGACTCTAGTTGTTTTGGTATCAATATTGACACTATGTGTACAGAGTTTGTTTCATGGCCGCAGAAATATATATTGTTTCCCCTGTTTGAAGTAAAGTGTCCACTGCCCTTCCAGTGTGTTTCACATAAACCGATGATATTAAGTTGGTTAGTTTCACGTTCAACAATGTCTAATTTTCCTGGATGTAATACAAGGCCTTGGATATTCCACGGGGTGACAATACAGCCTGGAAAATGTGTTTTAATTAGCACTTCCACTGTCTCTTCAGGTTTGGTTGTAAAAGAACCATCCCCTCGCTTGAAGCAGCCTGGCTGTTGGTTTGGATGCTTAGAAAGGATCTTTTTCAGCCGAGCCGCGGAGGCAATGGTCTCTATGGAACTGCAAAACGTTTTCGAAGAGTCCCTCTGTCTCTGGCGGATTTCTTTTATGTATAATCGTTTTTGGTCTTTATAGACTTCCCAGTCACTAGTAATTCTAGTTCTTTTTGCTATGTTAAAGAGTTTGTCCAATGTTGATTTCATCCTGTCAAGTTTCGGACACCACCAGGAGGTTGTGCGACTCGCGTTGGATGTCTTCAAGGGACATGACGATTCTTAAGATTGTAGGATTGAGTTCTGCAGGATATCCACACTGATTTGCAAGACCTCTACCTGATCAATCTTTTCTTGAAAAACCGAAATCACCAGGTGAGCTTCCAGATCTGTCTTGTACGATAGTCTGTCAGTCCGCCTAGGGTTTCAATATCGTTTTGGTTGAGCTCCAGATAATTTGAAACAAAGCCATCTGTGGTCTGACATAGACACAACAGGTGATACCTGCCAGCCCACAACATTATTGGAAATATCTGAAGAGGCCAGAGTGACATCAATCACGGTCTGGCTACGCGTTGTGACAAAAGTTGGTTCACATCCACGCTTCAGTATTTCTAAGTTTGTACTTATTAGGTACTCAAATAAAAACCTACCTCGGGTGTTACTGCGTGAGCGTGGTGAGCATTGGCATCACAGCCAATAATTAGGTTTTCGTTGTTCCTCTCACAGTAGTTCACCAATTCGATCAACTCCGCGCTAGGTGGAGGGTCAACTGAGTCACTGGAGAGGTATACCGATGCGAAAATGACATCTTACTTCCCTTCATTTATACTACAAATCATCTATATCGTTTAAAATTTTGAAAATTAAGAAGCAAAATAAAACCTACGCTGCCTTACTAGTACAAGCAAGGCTAAATAAAACAAAGTTTACTTTTGTAGTAGTGTATATACAACCTAGTTCTTAGCTCGATGTGTACAAGGAGTTTTTTGAATTCATTGAAGATTACACCAACGAAGAAATAAGTAATTTGTTGATAATTGCCGACTTTAATTTAGGCGATATATGGCAAATTAAATTAAATAATTGTAACATGAGTACATTTAACGAAACCTACATTAAAAATTACAATAATAAAACTTTGGATCAAGTACTCACTAATGCATGCAATAAATGTTCAAGTAGCCAAATGTGAATTCCCAATTGTACAGGAAGATTTACATCATCCAACTTTGTCTATTAATATCTCTTTTAAAACACAAATTAAAGTTAAAGATACAAAAATTGTAGAGTACTATAATTTCAAACGTAGCAATTTCGAACTCTTGACAGACTTTATTCGTACAGCAGACTGGACATCTTGAATCAAAATGATGTAAATAGTGCATTACAAGAGTTTTATAATATATTATTATTCTATTATGGACACAGCAGTACTGTAAGTAATAAAAAAAGGCATCTAATTTTCCTGCCTGGTTTACTAATGAAATCAAAAACTCTATTAAGGAAAAAAATAAATTAAACAGCGTAAAAAATCGTTCTGTTGAGCACTATAATCGATACGATACCCATCAGAAAGGCGCAAATTAAAAAGACTTATAAGGGATGCACACAATGAATATATTAATAATATTGAAGAATCTTTAACTCATAATCCTAATCAGTTTTGGACATACATAAGAAGCCAACAATCAAATAATACATATGTTGCAATGAAAAAGAATGTCCAAGAAATAGGGAAAATAAAATTGCAGATAATTTTGCTTCTTACTTTCAATCTATCTATAACAAACTACCCGCAGCCTATACCATTCAATGTGATGATATCATTAATAGTCCTGATTTGTTAGACATTAAGGGGATTACGCAACTTTACTTTAAACGGGCTATTAAAAAACTTAAACCTAAAAAGTGAGGCGGTAGTGATAAAATTCCACTGTATTGTATGTAATAAAAGATTATGCTGACTGGCTTGAAGAACCTCTTTTATATATATTCAATTTGATTGTGCAACAATCTGTTTTTCATGACAGCTGGAAAACTGTACTAATAACTCCTATATTCAAATCTGGAGACAGATCGTGCGTCTAGAACTATAGACCCATAGCGTTGTTGTCAGCTATCGCCAAAGTGTTCGAGCAAATCATATACCAAAAGATTTGGAATCATATAAACCCTTACATATATGACTGTCAACACGATTTTGTTACGAAAAAATCAGTCAGCACAAATTTGGTTTCATTTGTGCATGATGTTATGGGCAATTTAGAGAATAAAAATCAAACCGACGTAATATATTGCAATGGAATGGCAGCACCACGTTGGGCGAGCATAAATATGCAATGGTGAATTGGCTTATTGTATTTTACAAGCCATTCAGTTAATTGCTTTAATATTATGTAAAATATTATAACGTTGAGACACATTTTATTTAATTCAAAATTTTATATCATTTTGTTTAACAACTGTAATGCATTTGAGACTCTTAATAGGGTGTGGGTCGTTAATCTAGTTATCTGTTCTTTAATATTCTAATTTTATATGGATTTTTTAATTATTGACTGCTACTAAATGTCAGTTTGACTTTAAACAACTATCAAACAATAATCAAATCAAAATTGACAAATATTCTTTCTATTCACAAATCAATGACTCAAATCACCAAAGTGTGTTATTTTTATTTCACTCATTTAATTGTTTTTCTTATTCAATATTCTTTTATAGAACTAATTAAGATCAACCTGGTTTTCTCTTATTTCACTGCTATTCACATTAAACACTACTGCTCCTGACGTTCACAGCTAAGCTCATTGACAGCACAACCTCGATGCTCCTCCAACCACGCAACCAACTCCAACACGACAAAACCCTGGCCTCCTGTAGATACAGTCTCGCTCCTTACACACCTGTACGCGTCCGTCAATCTAACAGCTTCCTGGTAAGTTCCCACTAACAGATGGTACCCAAACTAATTTTCCATTGTCCTCAGCTCCTACCTTGTAGTAACCAAGCCAAACAGAACAATCCAAATCAATCAGTCACATCAGCAACCCCAGTAAAATGATTCTAGTCCTCCGTAGAATCTCCAACTCCAGTAATGAATATTAATTATACCTTGTATGTGCCAAACAATCCAAATCCACTCAAATTATTGTTATCTTCTTCTTACTTGTAATTAATTAAACCGTATTTCATAATCTCTTCAATGATGGTATGCTTGTATTATCCGTTAATTATATTTTCACTTATCTTCACTTCGTAAACTTGTTAATATCTTTTATTTTGTATAATACCAAATTATTCTCATTAATAAAGTCAAAATTTCTAGTTTTTTTAAATTCTAAATGGATTTTTCAAAAATGTGTTTTCATAATTTCAGTTTGTTATTTTTACTGCTGCTTAAACAAAAAAGAATTACTTAATTCAACTTAACCAACAATCTTATTAAAAATTTTCTAAATTTGATTGTATTAATCCTAATTAATTTCTTTTAATTTTTATTTTAATAACTGATCTTTATGAAGCATAATAATATACGGATTTCTCAAAAGCTTTTCATCGAGTGGATCATGATATTCTACTACAAAAACTATACCGAAATGGACTTACTACTAACACGTTAGAACTTCTTAAATCATATTTGCAAAATAGACACGATGGCAACACATCCGGCAAATTTAAAGCAAATTCGGGAGTTCCGCAAGGCTCAAACTTAGGACCCTTGCTGTTTTTAATTTTTATAAATGATTTGCCGAATGTCATCCAAAATTCTAAATGCTTGTTATTTGCAGATGATATGAAGTTTTATCGTAAAATTGAAGGAATTAATGATTGCAGGAAACTACAAAATGGCATATGTGTTTATGAATGGAGTCTATCAAATAAGCTGTTTTTTAATATTGCGAAATGCTCACAAATGACCATAACCATGAAACCAAACAAAATACTCTATAATTATGAACTGAACCAAATGAACATTCTTCGGGTCGAGAGTATTAAAGATCTGGGGATAGAATATGATTCCAAATTGAAATTAGATTCTCACATTGAACGAATTAGAGGTCGGACGCAAACAACAGATAGAAAAAATACAAAATAGATTTTTAAGATATTTATATTTTAAAAAATACAATAATTATCCCGAAACAGTAAAATTGCTGCTAGAATTCATGGGGTTTATTAAGTATTTCACTGAGGTAAGTAACAACCTAACCTCATTTTTAGGGCATTTCTTGTAACTTTTAATTTTATATTTAGAATGCCACGAAGACGCTGAGTACCAACCACAACAGTACCTTAAAAGAACATTTTCTTTTCCAATGAACGAGATCCAAAAGAAAGCATGGCTTCGTGCAATAGCACGAGAACGTTGGACCCTAACAAAAAGTTCTGTCGTCTGTGAAATACATTTTAATGGAAAATACATTTGAAAACATTAGAAATGAGAGTGGGGAAATGCAGAACTATTGATGCATTACCCTCAATTTGCTGACAAAGCTGTCTCAAGCGTATTTCCTAATTTACCAACATATTGTCGTCGAAAGCGCCTCAAGAAAGGACAAATCCTGAATGTAGAAGAAGACAAATATTGGAAAGACATGCACAAACAGTGAAAGTGTTTTTAAGTGATGACACCAGCAGTTTATGGAACAATTTGGTCACACAAATTTAGATGTTACCAAGCAGATAAGTTTATTATGTTCAAATAAGATTATTTACAGCTGTAGCACCATATTTTTCCATATATGTTGTACTTTCAATCAGCAGTGGTGTATAGAAAGTTACAAACTTTAAAATAATTACAGAAATGTTCTTTTATACATATGTTACATAGGTTAGCTTGTTTTCTTTTTATAAATATACTGTTACATGTTTGTACTACTTGACTATGCTCTTTAAAGCAAAATTATTTCAAATGGGAGTATTGTAATTTAGGACCACCAACTATCAGAGATGCAATGTAGCCAAGTCTAACAGCATGGCTTGTAAGTGTAGGAGGCAGTGGGAATACCCATTCTCATGTAATTAGGCAATGCCTGTTTGAGAATTAAATAAATAAATAAATATATCACGCGTACAGAGGTGTGGCAAAGCAAAGGCTGGTAAATGCTTGGGACAGTAGATGCACGTCCTTGGTTTCTCATGGGTGCTATCTGTAAAAATAGTGCCATTATGGTTAATTCATCCACAGATATTAGATTTTACAATCCAAGGCTTTTGTATTAATGCAACAGTGTCCTGCTGGCTGTCGAGCTGTCTGCGTAGAGTAATAACAGCCTCTCGACAGTCTTGCAGGTTAATTTGTATGATGTTTAGCCCAGGTTGGGTGGACATGAGGTCGACAATAAATTATTCGACCTCGGTGTCCGACCCGGACTTTAAAAGCATACGCATTAGCTGCCCTGAGGGGTTGGAGTCTGGAGGTGCCTCTCCAGGCCTCTGAATTTTGAATTTTAGAGTTGTGCAGTTTATTACCTTTACTTTTGACTGCTATTTGAGGCTCTTGATTTAGCCCAAAAACTAGGAGTCTGCCAACTGGCTCCTCCTTTTCAGCTGTATGGAAGAGGGGTTCCTGGGGTTCTGCACTGCCAGTCAACGAGTAACAGTCTCCGTAGGTTTAGGTTTCCCTGGAATCCACAGAGATGTCTTCCCCAGCCCATTCACCTGGACGAAACTGAGATGGGCGCCCTCCCATGAAATGGGCAGGTTTGACACTGCCTTTGTTAGCCACTTCAGGGACTGGTCATCCTCACAGGTGTTTCGAAGAATCTCCCCGGAGTACTGCCAGCCCTTGAAAGTGGGTGCAATTTGGCCTTTGGCTAGGGCGAACATGTGATTGTCCAGAGCCACTAGCAACTGGGCTTATTCTCATATGCTACAAAAAATAATAACACTTTTTGATTAGATTTAAAATTTCTTATTCTGAGAATATATAGATCTCCAAATGGTTCCTTTGATTTATTTATTGAAAGAATTACTTCTATACTGGACACCCTTGATTTTAGTAAAACCATTGTTATTACAGGAGATTTTAATGTCCATTTTTCAGCGGACACTAGCAATCATGGTGTACTTTCTTTGAGCAACCTCTTAAACTCATATGGTTTGTTTCAAACCGTTAGCTTTCCCACCAGAAACAGTGCATGCTTAGACAATATATACACTAATATATGCTTTGACAGTCTTAAGGCTGAGCCGTTTGATCTCTGTGAGCTTTCCGATCATATGGGCATTTTACTCGGATGCAGTCTATCTATGAGCCCTACTACAAGCAGTGCTAGAGTTGTGTACAGACCAATATCCGATGAGGGGCTTTTTAAATTTTATAACTTGATTGATGCTGTGGATTGGGGTTTTTGTAACTGGGCTTGGTGGAGATGTTGATAGTCAGTTTAGTATGTTTTTTGGTGTGCTCGCTGAGGCTGTGAACAAATGTTTTCCACTTAAATCTAAATTAGCTAGTAATCATTCATCTGTTATCTCAGGTAATTGGTTTACTGATGAACTCAGAGATATGAGGGAACGGTTAAGACTGTTAACAGTTTTAAATAAACAAAATCCTATCCTTATATCAAAAATCATTGTCAATAAATACAGAAAACAATATCGCCATGAAATATCAAAAGCTAAAAAAACTGCTTATGATGGTTATATCAAAGCATCATCCAATAAACAACGTGCTATGTGGACTGTAATAAATTGTAATTCAAATAATAATGGTAAAAATATGTCAACCAGTTTGAACGCTGAAATATTTAATATCTTTTTTGTTCATGTTGCTGTCTCTGGTCAGAACTTGGATGGCAGTTCCACGGCTGCATCTCCCGGCGCCTCGTGGTACGGCTGCCACGGAAAAAAGTTGGTCCCGGCGGTCATACAACATCATGACAGTCGTTAGTGGGGTTGGAAGTCCTCATAACTGCACAGCGACGCCTATAATTGGCCTAACGGCTGTTGGCTGAGTGCGAATTAAATAAATAAATAAATAAATAATATAATTTCTGAACTGCCTAGCCCCAATACAACTTTTGATGAGTACATTTCTGGCAGATTTGGAAATCCTAGAAATGAACCTTTTATGTTTTCACCTGTGACACATAGGTAACATGGTTAGGGAAAGAATAAATTGTTTAAGAAACAGTGAGAGCAGAGACTGTTATGAATTAAATGTAAAGATTATAAAGAAAATGAAGAATATTATCATCTCTCCTCTTACTAAATTCATTAACTTGTGCATATCTCAAAATATATTTCCCACAACTCTAAAGATAGCAAGGATAGTACCTACCTGTGTTTAAAAATAAGGGGTCCATTGATGATCAAGGAAATTACCGCCCTATACCTCTACTACCTATCGTATAAAAAATATTTGAATCTCTTATGAAGGAACAGATGAAAAATAACATCTTTACTCAGAAACAGTACCTATGGCTTTAGGAATAAAAGATCAGCCACAGTAGCAATCGACAACCTGATGGAAGGTGTTTCAGATGGTTTTGAGCGGGGACTGGATACTTATGCATCTTTCTTTGACTTGACAAAGGCCTTTGACTGTATCTCTTTGGATATTCTACTTTAAAAACTCCTAATTTATAATTTCCATGCTAATAGTATTGCTCTACTAAAGTCCTACCTGTATGAGCATACTCAGTATGTATCCTACAATGGGCAGGTTTCAAAAAAACTATCTATCAAATATGGAGTACCTCAGGGTTCAGTCTTGGGGCCTCTGTTGTTTCTAATTTTTATTAACGATCTGCCTAACTCTGTCCCAAATTCAGACTTAATTCTCTTCGCAGGTGACACCACCAACTTGCAGCAGTATCATCCCTCTGAACCTATTAATGAAATTTTACCTGAAAGAGAGCTAGATATTCAAAAGTGGTCCCAGGCTAATAAGCTTAGTCTGAATTACACCAAGGCCCAACACATAAACTTCTCACTTCGTCATGCTCAACCTGACCTCCCGTGCAGCCGATCAGTTAAATTCTTGGGGGTATACCTGGACTCTAGGCTTACTTGGGAAGAACATGTTTCCCAACTGTCCTCTAAACTATCAAAAATAATTTTTCTAATCAGAAGCTTGTCAAAAAATGCTTCCACGAATATACTTCTAACAGCGTACCATGGGTATTTTGCATCTAACATGTCATATGCAATCTTAAATTGGGGTCATTCAGCTCATATGCCTAAAATATTTGCCCTACAAAGAAAATGTATTCGTATTATCACAGGACTGGGCTACACGGACTGTTGTCAACATTGTTTTGGGGAGCTCCGGATATAATGACTATCTCGTGTGTCTATATTCTGCGATGCTTGATCCACTTAAGAAGAAATATCACTCTGTTTCAAACTCATGGGGATGTCCATGACTACCCAACTGGCCACAATCATAACATCATTCCTGGCTTTCGCAGACTTGGGAGGACCCGCAGGGGTACTGACTACCACTGCATAACATTCTACAATGTCCTTCCAGATAATACAAAAAAACTTAATGAGAAATTATTTTTGTCAAAAATAAAAACTTATTTAATTTCGAAATCATTTTATTGCCTTAAAGAATACCTCACCAGTGACTTTGAAGACCTTTGAGCTCGCCTTTGAGTGTTTGAGATTGAATTTATTAGTAATTCTTTTCAATAATTGTCATTAATGTAAAATTTTAATTGTAAATTATTGTTTGTGATACTTCTATCTTAAATGATTATGTTAGAGTTTTGTATAGATATATGTTTAAATATTTTGTTTTAAAGTGTTAATTGTATTTTCTTATATATTTAACATTATTTATATGGTTGCTGACCTGTATAAACACTTATTTTGTGTACTGATACCAATAAATAAACTAAACTAAACTATTGATATTATTCCTAACAGAGAATGTTGATCTCAGCATTGAGAAGATACTTCGACAATTTTAGAGAATTTGCTTTTTGAGCAAAATATGCAATAAATTTACTTTCTGAATACTTGTTTCTTTCGTTGCACCATGTTATAAACTCGTCATACCGCTTGATGTATTTTTCTTTTAATTTTTCTAGTAGTGAATTGAAAATAACCGCTTTTGCAACGGCCAAAATGTCTGGAGGTGTACTTGAAATATTATTATTATCACTATCCATTTCGCAGAACAAGAAGTAGGAGGAAACTTTCACAATTGCACTTTTTCTTGGATCTAAAGAAATTTTTACAAATTGAAAACAAAATTTGTTTATACGAGTAGTTAATAATAAAAACGAGTCAACGCAGTCGTGATAACTTCACGATTGTAATCTGACATTTACTTATCAATCGAAAAGTAAACATTATCGCTTTAAAGCGGGAATTGTCAACTTTTCGTTTTTTTTTTATAATCGAAAAAGCTTGCTTTACTGTGCGATTGTAGATAAAATTAAAAATTACGTAGTACCTTACCTTTTTCTTTCTTATTGTACAGTAATCCCAAATAGAATCTGGATAACCAATACTCTGGATATGAACGATATCCAAGTAACGAATGTTCTACTGTATCACTTTTTCACTTACTGAAAACATAGAATCCAGTACATTAGCTTTAAGAAACAGCTTAGAGCAATGCACCTTAATACAGAGAAGCAATGCTCCAACAAAACCAGGCTTTTCTGATGAATTACAACACATTTCATTACAATTTTCACAATAAAAAAAAACTCTAAAACTGCATGTTATGAAGAAACACTCCATATTAGAGCTAATATTTATTTATCTGTATAAACATTCACAAACACAAATAAAATGCATTTTTACAAGGGTTCACCTAAAAACAAAGGAAATAAAAAACGGTAATAAAACACCCTCAGGGTTCTATAAACAAACAAACTTCCACATCCTTATCTATAATATTGCTGATTACTAGTCCATTGTGGTGGGGGTGCAGTGGTATAGTCATATTGGGGGGCAGGGCGGGCTTGCGAGGCTGCAGAGGCTGAGTATTGCGACGGTGGTGGGGGCGCATTGGTCGTGTACGGTGGATAGCTCTGCGCCGGGCTATAAGCCGGAGGCGCTGCATAATACTGGGGCTGCTGCGGGGGCGGTATGTGCATGGGGGGCATGGCAGTCTGCGTGTACGTCGGCGTCTGCTGATACTGGTTGTAGTACGTCTGAGCAGGCGCCACAGTCTCGTGGACGATAGGAACGGAGTCTTGAATTGGCACGGTGATTAGATTGGCATTAGTGCGGATGCCCCCCGAAGACTGAGATTGCTGTGTGGGCATGGGCCGCTGCCTCACGCTGGTGGATATGGACATGGGGGTTCGAGGGTCGCCCGCTGTCTTGGGCCTCACTATTAGCCGTTCTGGCTCCACGATCTCCATGGGTTGGTTGATGTTGGAAACGTGCCGGTGGTTGATGTGAGCCTGCAGGTCTCGCTGCGAGAGATATGTCCGCCTGCAACCCGACGAGCCGTACCGAGTGCCACCGTGGGTGCACATAAACACTGTCCCTAAGCCCGTTTGTTCCACACGTGAGACTTTCTCTAAACACCTGGGGCACTGTTTCTGTTCCTGTTTACCGCAAGCTAGGCAAAACACGTGCTTACACGGGATCTGAAATCAACAATTTTATGTTAGTTAGCCTTTATAACTCAATCAGACAATAGAATTGCAGCCGATGTCTTTCTTTGTGGTACTGTTGACATAAAAATTAGTTACGGAAATTATTAGCAAATTTTATATATGGTGTTCTGTGAATTTAATTTTGAACCTAGAAAAAACAAGTTCCTTGCATGCACATTGCATTAAAAATGAAGCAAATGCTTCTTAAAACTTTAAATTACTTGGTATACGAATGCTGTTGTTTAAATTCTGAACTATACTTAGATTTTGTTGATAAAACATTTAATTCCTCCAATTACAATTAAAATCTTCTCTAGTTCTTTAGAACTCTTATAAAAAAAAACTTCTGTAACCACAATTTTAACAAACGTAATCCGAATTTGTTAGTTTTGGACCACCATAACCTCCAAAACTTTTTAAAATAACCTAGTTACAGCGACAAAATACATAAAAAGCTGGCGAGACAAACAGAAAACTAAAATTATAGCAAAAACTGTGCGAACTCTTTGTGAATAGGCACATGTTCCTACACCATCCGAAAATATTTAGAGGACACTTCATTTTAAATGGGTCGACGTCTACGATAAATCTTTGTACCAACTTTTTATGTTTGGTAAACCGACACATAAGAAGCGATTAATAAATAAATAACCCATACAAAACTACTGATAAGGCATCAAAATAACAGCTCACCATGCGTCCATAAATAAGAATAGGCTTCAAGCACTTGTCACAACAGTGAATCATGGGGTTCAGCACTTTTTCACCAATTAGATTGACTTTGTGCGTCCAGTCGAGCCGAAGCATCGGTTCCGGTGGGCCCCGGTTGATGGTGGTAAAAGTGGGCGCCTCCAGCTGCGAGATGTCGGCCTCCAAGTCAACTGTCAAGGAAGAACAAATCAATTGCATGCCTCCCGGGCATTCCCGCATCTTACTTTTAGGGGCAACCACTTCGGCAGTTTCATCCGGCTGGGTTTCCTCAGGCTGCTCCTGGCTCTGGACGGTCTCGGCCTCCTCGTCGCTCTCGATGATTTTGATGGCCTTCTTGCCTCTGCCCCGACCTCTGCCTCTGCCACGGCCCCTGCCGCGGCCGCCGCGACCTCGGCCTCTGCCCCGCTTGGGCGCTCCTTCGTCCATCTGCAAGCTTAAAAGTGATCGTCAGTTTCAGGCAGTAGCCGCGGGCGCTTAAATAGTTACTTTGTGGGAAGATATTGCTGGAGTTTCGGGTTTTAGGTGCTTTTTGAGGTTAGCTTCTTTGCTTGTCGTTTTACGGTTGCAGGCAGTTGCTATCAGCAACGCCAGATTGCTCTGTTGCTGGTTGTGATCCAGAATATCAACAAGCCGGCGCGGCGGATGGTTTGTTTATTTAATGACCTTGTTTAGAATATACAGGGGAGGTCAAATAATTACTCATACAGTGACCGGCATAAATTTGAACACGGAAAACTTTTATATCAAATACCCACTAGTAATATGGTGTTTTTAACAAGTAAACTGGACTATTAATGGCTTGTTTACATCGTAACCCACGTTGCCCTTTACACCGTGGGTTAGTTAGCTTGTTTGCATCATAACCCACGTTACCCATTATGGTTGATGTGAACAGCTGCGTTTTTGCTGCTGCAAATATCACGAAAAATTGTTATTTTTACTACATAATATTTCTTGTAACATCTTCTATAGTGTTCTAGTAGTAAAATAGGGTAAACCTGCAGTTTAGAGCACCGAGATGTAAACAAACCGATCGGCACCCAGTGATTTTGAAGGATATAGATACAAACACAAGGTTCATCTAATGATCCAACATATCCAAGACATACTTTTTTGCTATCATCTCTTTCTCAAGCAAAAGAATAAAAGAATGTGTATGTATTTATCTTTGTTGCAGTTACTTTACCAACCCTGAAGCAAAAGCACCAAAATTGAAATTGTCAAGATGTTATAGTTGTGACAGATATGTCAAACAGACACCAATGAGTCATGTATTTTTCAATTAATTTCAAAATAATGAGTACCCCATATGTACTGCAGAAAGTTTCTATGCGAATAGATTGAAAATTTTACATGACAGAGAGAGGGCAACATTATAGCTACAATTATTCGTAGTGAGGTTATGGGCACTGTTATTGGTTTTATGCAAAGTTTTACGTTATTCTGTTAATTTGAGACTTGTGGAATTTTGTGGAGCAATGTGTGCACAAAAAGGACAAATTCATGAAGACATGGCAAACGTTTTGGGAACATCTTGTCCTCCATACACAATGGTCAAAAAGTGGGCAGCCGAATTGAAACAGGGGAAGAAACGGCATTGAAGATGATTCTCGCAGTGGACGACCTGCTTCTGCTACCACTGAAGAAAACATCGATTTGATTCACGATAAGGGCATGGCAGATCTGCGAATCAAGGTTCGAGAAATAGCAGAGGCTGTGGGCATATCCTATGAACGGGTTCAAAACATTTTAAGTAATGAGTTAGGAAAGTCGAAAGTTGTTGCGAGGTGGGCTTTTTGGCTTCTGATAATTGATTAGAAACGTGTTCGTTTTCAAACGTCGCTGCTCTGTTATGAGGCTGATCCTAATAATTTTATTTAAAGATTTGTTATCTACCACCAATGACACATAGATTCACTATTATCAGCCTAACTCAAAGCAGCAGTCGAAACAGTGGAAGCATAAGGGCTCACCACCTCCCAAAAAAGCAATGGTGGTGCCGTCCTTTAGTAAAGTGATGGCTTTGGTTTTAGGGACGGGATGGGAATATTGCTGGTGGATTCCTTTCTTAAGGATCAAACCATAACAGGACAATACTACTCTAACTTTTTACATCAACTTCGTGAAGAAATTCAAAGAAAGCAAACTGAAATGCTAACGAAACGTATCCTACACCATCAAAATGAAGCTTTGGCGTAAACATCAACAGTTGCGATGGGTGAAATTCATCGGTACGGTTTTGAATTGGTACTTCAATGTTCCCTCAGACTTCCATCTATTTCTGAAGCTCAAAAACACCTAGGAGGGCAAAGATTTTTGTCCACGGAAGAAGCTGTAGCAGCCATAACGGGGTATTTTAAAAACCAGGACGAAGCTTTATCAGACTGGGATCACAGCATAAAAAGGGATTATATTGAAAAATAAATAAATAAATAAACTCCTGTGTTAGGCTGTGAAGTTTTCAATCTCTCTTGAATTTTTCAAGTTTTTCCGAGTTAGATTTTATAACGTTTTTCATTGGAAATTTGTTGTCACACTAAAAAATTAAAAATAGTAATATGGCAATGCTTCAAATTAAAATATTTCTCAACGTTGCAATGAAATTAAAAATACTTAAGTAATGCTTATCGTGAATATATTTTGTACATGATACATAATATGTGGATATACATATAATAAAGCACAAAGCTGCTATTTAAATATCAAATTTATTTGAAATATGTTTTTGTTTATAAAAATAACAGGGATTTACTACATATACTTACAAACTATTCTAATTAAAACAAGTTTTGTATTTTTATAATTGGATAATATCAACTGAAGCATATTAATACAATTAAAAAAGGGGTCAAATATAATGTACACCAAATTAAATCATACATCCCTAGCGCTGTTCACCAAAAAATTTAATAAACATCAAAAAATCTTAATGGAACCCGAATTATTATACTCCGGGAAATGGGAACAGCACCACTAAAATAGCTATGTTGCGTATTGTTTTACCATTGCTTACATTTTAAATTCCATATGTCTATCGATTTTACTAAATGTTCACCAAATTTAGAACGCTCAAGTTATGCGTCCGTGCCGTACATAATACATATTTGCGCTATTAATTTATATTTAGTCTCTCGAAAAAACTACTTGTGCGTCCAATAATTATTCTGTTACTCCAAAAATGAAATAAACTCGGGCATTTCTCCTTGTCGCTTCCAGACAAACTTCTTGCAGGCTTCAGCTTTCAGCCACACACTGTGCTTTGTAGCTTTTACAGTGAGTGTAACCAGTGTATTGCCGTATGAAATTACTTAATAAGTTTTATTTTCATTTTTGTTTTGTGAATTTTGTGTTAGATTTTTATATATATATTGATTTATTTCCAAGAATTCTTCAGACTTATTTCTATGTCCCCATTTATAAACGACACCGAATAAAAATGATAGATTTTTCTTATAAGTGATATCTAAATATGAGATTTATAATTCTTGTTAGTTTAGGCTAACAAGAATTATAAATCTGGGAATACTTTTAAAATTGAATGTGGTATAAAATATAGTAAACATTGTGTATTTTTTTAAACAAATAGTTTTTTTAACTGCTAAATAATTTAAGACACTGACGAAAATTAAATATCTGGGTACCATGTTAGAATTAAATGTGGAATAAAAGTTGATGAACATTTAGCATTTTTAGCCAACAAAAGTTATTTTTAGGAACAAATAATATAAGAGACTAGCATGATATCAATATTTGGTTGTCGCTCTAAGATTATGTATTTTCTTAATTTTGGTGAGCATTTAGTATTTTTGGGAAACGAAAGTATTTTTTGCACGAAAAGATTGGGTAAATTTGGTAGACTGTTAAATAATACCCATTAAAAAACAATACCATTATAAAAAATACTATTTAACAAAAATAAGAGGAAGAGCAAAAAATAGTAGTTTATTTATCTAGTACGAAAAGTGACATTTTAAAGGCCGAGGCATCAGCCAAGGACAGAATTACTTGCGAGGACCTTTAAAAACACTTTTCTTTCGTGGTGAATACAACAGTTTATTTCATACTGCAAGTTTAATGAATTTTAAATAAAAAGTTGTAAATCGTTTCAAATTTAATGTTAACAACTGACGTATAATTTTAAAGTACTTGAACTTTAATATTTTACTTTAATGTACTAAGACTTGAATGTTCCATTTTTTGTACTGGAAGTAATCCAAAAAATGCCATTTTTGACATCAGTATGAAATAAAGGAAATTAAGAGTTTTTCGAGTCTTTTTGGAATATTTACAATTTTTTGGCATACTTTGTATGCAATGTGCTATCAACATTTGGGAAAAACTCTAAATTTTCAAATGATAATAATATTTTATTAATGGACTTAGTTTTATTTAAACAAAATTACGAAAAGAAATGCTTTTTATAGTGACACAATCCTGAAAGGTTACCAAAAATGCCATGACTGTTTTTGGAAATATTCATAAAATTGCACCAATATATGCAAATGGTTCAGTTCATTTGTTGAGCAGTATATATTTGCAAACCCACATGGTGGCAGCTTCTATTTAAAAAAAATATATAAATCGGCTTGGTGGAAGTTTCAAAATAGGTGCCGAAAGAAAACTTTTCACATGCTAAATATATAGATATGTATACTATCAAAAAAATATAGCAACTGGCGCGGAACCTTAAGAATTTTAGCGCAGGTAGGTTTGTATATACCTACACCTACCTGTACACAATTCGGTTGGTCTTGTGAGTTAGGATCAAACGGCATTGATTCATTTAACCTGCGTATCAACACATGGTTACTATTTAAAATGGAAAACTCCACCTTCAATGCTGCACGAAGATAACTTTTTCTGAAGTTCTGTGCTGGTTGCTATAGAAAACATGTATGTACCAGCGCCTTCATAGTAAACTAAGCGGTGAAAATATCAAGATACCCTAATTTTCGAAAATTTTGGTTGTGCCTTGTTTTCTTCTAATTATTGTTTCAGTATCGCAGATTTTTTTTTCTGAGCAAGACCCATATGCTCATCCCATTCCTCAATCTGGTTCGATTTATTGCTTTATGAGCTTTTTTAAAGGTGCCATCTTAACTTGTCGTTAAAATTGTCAGTGTCATATGACAGGAGCTTGTTTGAATTTGTCACCATAAAGAAAGATATGAATGTGTATGAAGAAGTTAGAAGATTAGAAAATGTGTAAGTTCTAGTAGATCTTTATGTTGAAAGTTCGTAACATGGTTGATTTTTTTACTGTTTACTGTTCTCACTCGAACTATTTTTTCTGTCAAGAATGAGAAAGTATAAACGAGTTCTAGATCGACCTCAAAAATTTAGTTTTCTTAGGAAAAAGTTAGTTTTGTTATTTTTAACCAAACTCCATAGTTGAGCTTTTCTTCAGTTTTGTAACAACTTTGTTAAATAAAATTTTTCATAAAAGTTAAAAATAAGAGTCAGTACTTTGCTTAAGATCAATATTACATTTAAATTTTTTTTTAATGTTTTGTATACTTTATCATAAGTTTAATCACTGTGACTTCCTAAGACAAGTAATTTTTTTTATCAAGAACGACTTTTTCCTGAAGAATAAAAAATTCGATAGTTTAAAAGAGTGTAGTACCTACCCCATCGGGAGACGCACTATATCTTGGTGTGCTATTTTCCTCATTTTCTAATAAATTTTCTTGTATTTTTGGACAAATAAGTGGATCAATTCCCAATTTCTGCTTTTTAGTAACTGGTTGTAGAACTAGATAAGCAACAATACATATGAATTGAATATATAAAATGGAATTATATTCTTGTTTTTGTTAAATTGGAATAATAAAATCCATTAAGTAGTACTGACTATTTTTTATATAAGTACATTCTAACAATGTTGTATAATAATTTACCCAGACAATAAGTAGTCGCAGTAATTGCAGAAAGTGTTTCTCACTTTTGTTTTTTAACTGTTGGTTGTGCATGTCAATTTGACTTTATACATAGCTTCAAATATGATACACATAAGTGGTTAATTTTTCTTTTCAAAATGTTGACAACAGAACAGAAAACTCAAATTGTTAAATGGTTTTATCGAGGTCATTCCACGAATGAAATCGCGAATAATTTGTTTGTTATGGCATACGATGTGACAGTAAACACCAGTTCGGTCTTCAATGTTAAACATTTGTTTGAGGAAACTGGTTCTGAAAATCCATCATGTAAGTGCTCAAAGGAATGGAAGCCTCAAAATGAAGAAGCTGAAATGCGGGAAATTATGGTTCGCAATATGATAACAGAAAATGACACTTTGTCAACAAGCACCCTTGCAGAAAATCCAGAAATTAATGCCGGAAAATCAGAAGTGCATAGACTACTTAAAAGGAATGGTTTCAAGTCTTTCAAAGTTAAAACGACACAAGAGGTTTCCACAGCTGACCATGGTCGTCGAATGGAATTTTGTGAAGATGTGATGGATAGAGTAAACAATAATTATGAATTTCTTAGAAATATTCTGTTTAGTGACGAATCGACTTTCCTGTTACATGGTCGTCATAATTCTTCGGTAGTGAGATACTGGTCCCAAGAAAACAGTCACCAAACAATAACTTTAAGAACTCAATACCCCCAAAAACTTAACTTTTGGGCTGGTATACTGGGGGACACTATTATAGGATCATTTTTTATTGACGGGAACCTCAATGGCCAAAAGTATTTGCAACTGCTTGACAAGCAAGTGATACCAGCAGTTCAAGGCTTACAAAACATTGATATGGCCCACATCTGGTATCAGCACGACCGATGTCCTGCTCACAATGCGGCTAAGGAATATTTAAATCAATATTTCCTTATCGTATTATTAGCACCACATGAGACATAAAATGGCCACCAAGATCTCCTGATTTGTCCCCAAATATATATTTTTTTTTTGGGCCACAAACAATTTATACCCATCAGCATTAAAGAGATAACAACGTGGATGAGCCCTGAATAAAACTTCTTGAAGCCTCTCAAAATATCACTCTTGCGATGTTAAGAGAAATTAGACCAGAATTTTATGATCGCCTGGGATATTGTCTGGCTCAACAAGATGTTTTTGAACATTTAATAAAATGAACTTAGCTATTTGTTATTCATTAGGTTAATATTGTGTTTGTTAGAATTTAAGTATAATTTGTATCGTGTAGGTAACTATTTTTGACTTTGATTCCGTATTTTATTACAAAATCAGTAAAAACTAGAAATTACTAATTATTTTCCGTTGCTTAGTGAATTAAAATATTTGGTTCGGCTAAGCAAAAAATTAGAGTAGTAACTATTGGTTCGGCTAAGCAAAAAATGAGAGTAGTAACTAAGCGCCAAGTAATGCATTGAAATGCTCGTATTCAAAATTTCTGGAGACAACACGTATATCCCCCGCAGACCTCGGTGGAATATAAACTGCACCCACTATAAGATAAGTTGACTGACAGGAAATTTTTACAAACAAGTGTTTAACATTAGTGTTAGTAACATAAATACGGCTACTGCAGAGATGGTTCCGAACAGCTATCAAAACACCACTACCTACTACTAAAAACACTAGTTTCACTATTCCGATCCTTCCTGAACACAGTGTAGTTCGAGAGTCCCATTTCATTATCAGAAATGTCACTCTGCAACCATGCCTCAGTAAAAATTATTAAATCATAATCACTATTGGTAGTTACTGCAATTTGTAACTGTAATTTGGTCCGAAGGCCACGAGTATTTTGATAGTAGGGGAGACTGTTGTACCTTGGACCACTTTTTACATTTTATTTTTTTACGCCAAGGTTTTTTGAAATTATAATACTTAAACAGTATCCAGCTATACTTTAAACCTTTCAGAACAACATAAGACATTGTTAAATTATATATTTGTATAACTTTAGACAAGATAAATTTAAATCTATTGATATGTAAAGTGGTCCATGGTACACGATGTTCGTGTACCTTGGGACAGACCTCTTGTATCTTGGACCAGGCATAATATACTAAAGGGTTAATAAAGAACTCTTACTCTTAGGGTAAATAAATGAATGTTTTAACTGTAACATTGTTTAATTTCTAGAAACAAATTTTTTTATGAAATTATACAAAAGAAACATGGGTTTATCACTTATTAATCAGATACATGAAAGTTTATTTTTGTCTTTTTTCACAAAAGTCGCACAGATACATTTTCCATTCTTTCCCTTCAATTCCGGTGCACAAATAGTGCACCCAACGGCCACATGAAGTGCATTTGCACCACTTCTCTCCACCTTTATCGCTCAACCTTGAAGAACAACAATACAAGCATTCTTCTTCATCACCAAGGTACAGGATGACGTTTGTATCCAAGGTACACGATGGTCTCGTTTTAAGCAAAAATGGCCGCCTGCAAGTAAATACCTAACCAATTTTCAAAACAGAGTGGGCATTTTACTCACCAAAAAATGCGTTATCCACGTAGTCAGTTAGTAGAAATGCTAGCGCCAACTCCCCGGAAGCACGGGCACTCAACCGACAAACGAAAATGTTACTTCTGCTACTAAAAAACAACTTTTGCTATGCAAAACCGAAAACAGAAACTGACAGCTGCAGAACTCAACATGTGCTCTGGCTTGACCACAGTGGTGATCAGGGTTCACCCGGAGTCCGCTAGGTTGCAGCACTTACTAGATACGTGGACTGGTCCAAGGTACACCATGTCCTAGGTACAACGGTCTCCCCTACACAGTTAGTAGTTTTTTGAGTTACTACGGGAAGTGGCATCCACAATTGTAGGAGCACCATTTAGGTATTGTTTTATTAGTAACCCCTTCCTTATTAAACCGCTCAATTTTAGCCTTATTTTTTTTTAAAGTAATCTGTTTGCGCTAGAGTCTGATCAGATTTAATTTGCACATTAGGCACTGCAATTTTATTCTTGTTTCTTAAAATATGTTTTGCTTCTTCACAAGAATTCAGAATAACTTCTAAACGATGTAGGTATTATATATACTATATCAAATTTTTCTAACCTAAAAAGTTTCAAGTTATTAAGTATCCACTTCGATATCTCAACAGTTCTTTAACTGAGTTTTTGTCTACGTGGGCTTTTTCTGAATAGGAGTTACCATGAGGTTGTTGAACGTTGAAAAGTATAACATTTTTAGCTCGCTGTTGACGTTAAAACATTTCTGAGATCAAAGCCTCGTTGTGACCCATATCCAGCTTATTTGCACATTCATGACATATTGTCACCATTGATCAAATTTACTCTCAAGTAGCTGCTGCAGTTCCTTAATTAACTCTGGTACACGAAAAACACCAACCTTACATGGTTCACAAAAGATTAGCAGTTTTCTCTTACGTAACTTTAAGCATCTTATTTCGGTTTCGGATATTTCTCCACACTTTTTGCACAGCTCTCTTTAACAGCCATCACATGGAAATAGTTGATCATCTTCTTTATCGCATTTAAAGCATAATTTAGTCATACTGAAATTAGTAAAAAGCCGACTTTAAGGTTATGTGTTTACACCTAAAATGTGAGTTTGACATTTCTTGTTCATAACAAGGTGCAATAACCAACATACGTTTTTGAAAAACAAAAATAAGCATGCTGTGTTCTATATCTAGGGTGCTGTGCTAGTAACTGCAAGAAAGATAGAGTATATTCATATTCTGTATTACAGAAGAAGATAGCACGAAAAAGGGATGTTACACATCTTGGCACATAAACGTATGTAATTTTAAATGCTATACTTGTATCTATGTCATTCAAAATCACTGGGTATTACTTACTTCCATTTACTTGACATCTGCACTGTCAGTGACAAATTTAAAAAAAATGTCTTGACTATACCTTCAAAATAATGTGTTTTTTATTAGACTGTACAGTAATTTAATTGTTAAAATGTGAAAAATAGCAGTGGTGCCAACATACTGGCAGTTTGACAGTGCAGATATCAAGTAAATGAAGTATATTATTATGATACACGAAGTGGTATGATCAATCATAACAAGGAAATATTTAAAACTAATAAATTTGGAAGATTACTATAATTAAATCTTGATGGGTGTTAATTTTTAAATATTAATAATGAACTTAATTGAGACAATGAGAGAGATAATTTGATATTAAGATATTAATTGAATATACAAATTTGATGGTTGCAGTGAATGTTAATAAAGAACAAGCCAAGGTTACAATTGACAAATGTATTTGTTATAATAAGAAGGAATATCCTGTAATAATATTATATTTAAAATTGAAGAGTGTCATAAGAATAGTATCTAATAGGAATGAAATTTTTGTTTAAGTTAGTTACATAAATAAACTCATCGAAAAATTTACAATTAATCTTGCAATGTTATAATTTTGAGCAAATAAAAATAGAAATTTATGCATTATTTGTATAGTTGTTTGGTTATATACAAATACAAATAACAAATCTACAAGGTTCAACAAAATGAAAGTGAAATATTAATGTTATTGGGACTGGAAAATCTGTGAAGAGATTATCGAACACAGTGTATTACATAGAAGGAACCAGAGAACTACTGAATCGGAGAAGATTGGATTTATTGGTGAACGTGACGCATAATTAAATATTTATTATTGACAGTATCAAAAAGATGGCGGAGGACGAAGACGGCGAAAATAAAGTGAAAACTATTAGCGAAAAACGGTTTAAATGTTGCTCACAGCAAAAACCAGCGCGAGTATGTGTGTGCATTATTTGTAACGCGTTGTATCATACCAGCTGTTCGAAACGTGTAAAAGCGCTTCAAATTGTGGATAACTTCTTCGTAGTTTGCTGCGTGCCGAACCTAACCTCAAATCTAACCTCTAAACAAAACGACAATGAGACAAGCGACGATGTTCTTGTACTTCGTAAAGTTATAGTGTTCCTAAAATCCAAAATCGCCAATCTAGAAAATGAGAAAGGTAGATCTGAAGACGGAAAGGACGAAGAAAACGAGAATTTAATCTTGCCGAGTGGTACTCCTAGCAGATCAAGCAGCTATACGTGTCTAGATAGGGAATGTGAAGAATGCAACAGAGTGATCACGGAAAATAACCTGCTCAAGGATCTAGTCAAGGAGATCAAGGATAAAAATCAGCTTCTTGAGGAAAAGAACATCAGTTTATCTGAAAAAGTAAGGATCGGGCATTGCGGACACATCCAAAGCTATGCGGGCGTAGCCAGTCAGCAAGGGAATGTGGGGAGTGCATACCGAGGTGAAAGAGCGAAGATTCCTTCTATCTACGTAAAACCTAAGAATGTCCAAAAATCAGAATTGACCTTCAGAGAGGTCAAAGAAAAAATTGCCAACAAAAATATAGACATCAACATTGTCAACGTAAAAGAAATGTACAATGGAGGGCTAAGGATCAATTGCAACAGCAAACAGGATGTGGAACGAATGAAAAAAGAAATCAACCAGCGCCTTGGAGCTAAATATGCCGTAGAAGAAGAAAAGTTATTGAATCCTTGCATAAAAATAGTGGGAATTAATGATAAATACGAAGTCGATGAGCTTGAACAAATCCTAACACGTAAAAACTGTAATGGAATCGAAAACCCGGTTGTGAAAGTGAACAATATTGTGTCAATCGAAAGCAAAGGCACCTACACGGCGTATGTAGAGGTCAATGCAAGCGTATATGCAAGGATCAGCATGACAAAACGAGTGTTTATTGGATGGCAAAGCTGTGTGGTCTACGATGCTATAAATACGAAAAGGTGTTTAAAATGCTGCGGGTATGGACATGGAATTAAAAAGTGCACTGCGGAGGCTGCATGCCAGTACTGTGCAGGCCAACACGAATCGAAAAACTGTAGTGAAAAAGACAAACGAGAAGAGCACAAGTGTATCAACTGCCAAAATGCTAACAAGAGGTTCAAGACAAACAGAGACACACATCATGCGGCTAATGCTGAAGATGTTTGCTTGTCCTATAAATCGAGGGAAGATTACATAATTACTAGGACATGCTATCCGTCAAGCATTCTAATCTCAAACTAGCATGGAGTTTTCGACTTCATTACAGAGTTTGATGGTCTTAATGTAAACACCCTACGCTTTAAATGTCACGAAGAATGCTTGACCGAGATTACAGCAAATAAAAAATTAACAATCATACATTTCAACATTAGAAGCCTCGAGAAGCATTACGAGGAGCTTGTCGTGTTTCTTGAGATGTATCGACAAAGATTCGATATCATTGTCTGCACCGAAACTTGGCATGTTAAGGATATTCGTCAGTATCAGATAGACGGCTTCACTACCGTGTATAATGATGGCAGCGTAAACCAAAATGACGGAGTAGTCGTGTTTATTCGGAACTCAATTTCTTTCGAGCACAACATCGAGAGTGTTGGGCAAATCAATGCATTACGCATAAATACAACGTCGCAACACGGTGGATTTCTGACAATTATCGCGATCTAGCGGGCCTCACACAGTTAACATAGTGTCTTTTGTTGAAGATCTTCATGCATACCTCGGCAACGTCAAAAATGAAGAACTCTTAGTCATAGGAGATTTCAACATCAATATACTGGAGGGAAGCAACATTGCAGAAGAATACCTGAACAACTATGCTGTACATGGTCTATATGCATTAATAAATTCATTCACCCGTGAACAGAGCAATACGCGAACATGCCTCGACCATGCATTCATCAGATCTGTAGCACCGTCTCAGAATATAATGGCCGGAGTACTAGAATCTAGTATGACGGATCATTACCCAATCATCGTACAACTTCCCAGCACAACGTCAGTGAAGACATGTGATCAGTGGAAAGAACGAAGTGTCCTGAACAATAACCAACTTCTCAACTCGATATCAATGGAAAATTGGGCGGGTGTCTTAGAAGCAACCGATGTCGATATTGCCACTGAGTGTTTCGTCGAGACTTTCAATCAACATATAGCAAGTGCAACGACAAAGAAGACCTTGAAAGGGTTTGTTTCTAAAAAACCGTGGATTACTAGTGGTATAATCAAAGCAATAAAAACCAGAGACTCTCTATACCATCGACTAAAAAGAGACCCACTAAATTTGTGCCTGAAAGAAAAGTTCAAAACCTATCGGAACACGCTAGTATCTGTTATTAAAAAAGCTAAGTCTACATATCACCGATCGATAGTTGCTAACACAAATAAAGACCCTAAGAAGTTGTGGGGAGCTGTAAACGAATTAATAAATCCTCAAAGTGAACGAAAAGTTGTAAATAAAATAATTAAGGATGATAGAATTATAACAAATCCACTTGATATAGCAACAACCTTTAACGAGTACTTCGCAAATATCGGCGCCACCTTGGCAGCTGAAATCAATGGTAGTCAAAACGATCGGTCAAACATTCCCCGTGTATTAAATTCCATGTTCCTTAGTGAGGTTGAAAGTACAGAAATTGTAAAGTGTATAAATCAAATGAAAAGCAACAAGGCGCCTGGAATAGATGGAATAACCAACAAAATGCTACAGACATGTGGAGTTTACATTGCAGAACCTATTGCAAAAATAATCAACATGTGTTTCTCGCTTGGCAAATGCCCTAGTCATTTCAAACGAGCGGCCGTAGTCCCAATTTTTAAAACTGGTAAAGAATGTAGTGTATCGAATTATAGACCAATTTCCCTGTTACCTAGTATATCAAAGCTATTTGAAAAGTGCCTAGTAAAGTGCATCATGAATTATTTAGAATACATTGGAGCTCTAAACAAGGCCCAGTTTGGCTTCCGAAAGGGCGTTTCAACAAGTTCAGCAATAGCACTTCTAATCGAAAGGATATATAACACGCTCGACTCAGGGGAACATGGTCTGGTAGTGCTCATTGATCTTGCCAAAGCTTTCGATACGCTGCAACACGAAATTCTATTACAAAAGCTTGAGCGGTATGGTTTTCGCGGTAAGGTCCATAACCTATTAAGAAGTTATCTAACAGGTAGATCTCAAGTTGTTAAAATAAAGGACCAATATAGTGCGCCGTTGCCATTAAATTACGGAGTTCCACAAGGATCGGTGCTGGGGCCAATCCTATTTATCTTATATATAAATGACATCTTCAACATCAATATAAAAGGACAGATACTCAGTTACGCGGATGATACTGCGCTATTTATCAAAAGTCAATCCTGGGAAGAACTGATAAGATGTGTGCAATTAGATTTCGCGGTACTTAGAGATTGGTTCCGAGGAAACTATCTTACATTAAATATGGGGAAAACTCTTTTCATTCCGTTCGGCTGCTACATTGACAGTATACCAGATTTAGGAGACATAATAATACATGAAAGGGAGTGTGTAAATGAAAACAATTGTGACTGCCCAGCTCTAGGAAAGGCAAACTCGGCAAAGTATCTAGGAATAGTAATTGATAGCCATCTAAAATGGGACCGGCAGATTGAGCATGTGGCACATAAATTAAGATATATGACATGTGTATTTTACAAACTTCGATTAGTATTAAGCCTAGATCAACTGTACACGATCTACTATGCCCTCGTTGATTCAATATTGTGGTATGGTATAATAGGCTGGGGAGGCGCCCGGGATAACGTTTCAAAAAAACTCCAAACAATACAAAACTGCATTATAAAAGTGATGCTCAAGAAAGAGAAGCGTTACTCCACCGAGCTATTATACGCGGAAACCACTGTCCTAAATCTGAGGCAAAAATTCTGTGTATCGGCGATTGAGCACAGCATAAAAAGTAATCAATGGTTACCTATAGAGCATGGAAGGAATACCAGAAGCAATACAACTAGATCTGTGATAGTACCTCAATGTGAGAAGAGTATAGGCCAAAGATGCTATAAATATATTGCGGCAAAAGTGATAAATTGTTTTAGTGCAGAACGTCGGGATTCCGTACTAGAAACAAGTTCTAAATCGCGAGGGAAATTGATAGAGGCGACTGTGAAGGACTTCTCTGTGGATGTGCTCGATTCAGTTTTCAAGGTCTCTTAGCGGGACTGATGGCAATGTGTAGGTTTGGTGTGGGATGTGGGAAAATTGAGACTGAGCCGGACCCCTTCACTAAATCTTGTTAGCTTTAGTTATGTTTTAGGATAGGTATTTAGGTTGCGGACAAGTGCAAATGCACTTTTGCAATCCTTTATTCTCATTGAGTGTATTTTGTACTCAATAAAATTTCTGAATTTCTGACATTGGTGGTTGAATGGAAGTAAGATCATTCATCTAAGAGGAGGTTAGTAGGAGTGCTAACAGAATTGGACTGCTTCTGAGGGGATGGCTGAGTGCAGAGGACTATCTAAGGAATAAACAAGATAAGATCAAATTCATTTATAAAGCTGAAACTTACCAGGAGTCTATTGGAGTTGAAGTTGACGTTTGATGAGGAGATTGAGGCCGGATTCAGCGGATTCTTGGAATTGGTTGACAGGAACAGTTTGTTGAATACATAAATTATATGACTATTTCAAATATATGAGATAATTCCAAAATATAACGTAAGGTCACATAACGTGATGCTTTTGTAATACATAATTAATAATTATGCAGGCGAAGAGGAGCTAGCATATCAAAACAATATATTGCTAGTAGGGCCTGGGAATGGCCGAAAACATTACGGCGCCGACATAGTCTCACTCTGAGCATTACGCGTCCCGTGCGCAAGCCTGAGAATTCAAACTCCGCCTTTAGAAGCGAATTTTAAACTTGACCACTTCCCCACCGCGCAGACGACGCCTACGTGCTTGCGCACAGCTCACCATATACATTGAAGAGTTGGTTGTCTGTTTCACTTACTTCGTGACCTCCCCACTCATAGCCGCTAGCAATGTAGTAGATATTAAATATATGGTTATAGCATTCCGTAGAGGTTTTAATCAACATTTTTAATGTTTAAAAACCTCACCGGTACCGGGGATTGAACTCGCAGTCAATGGGACCTGGTAATGTAATTAATTGTTAACAATCCATTTAATCGAGTTCTTCCATGATTTTGTCAAGACTTTTTTAAAGTTCAAAAATTAGCAGTTTTGTATTTGTCGTTTCAAAGCGATAATTGAAACACTACGTTTTTATGCTACCAGACATAGCAAATAAAGACACATCACAATTGATCAAAAAGCATATCATTTTAAAGTAACTAAATAAAATTTGCTGCGGAATGCCTAGTTATAAAGCTTACTAACATTAAGTTGCAAAGATATTTTAAATTATTACAATATTGGTGATTCAACACATACACTCCTATTATTAGAATAGTGCAAAAAATACAAACTGGTATCTAACCCACACGTTTATTAAATAATTTTACAGTCATAAAACCTTTTTATCATTGAGACCAATCACAAAATTTGGTATCACAAGGTTTATGAACAACATGTTCCTCAGGTAGACCATAGTCGATGATGCTATTGACCGGCCAACCAGTACCGATGTGGCAATATTCTGTGCAATACATGCCAGGAGGTGCCAAGTCCTGCCAAGCACTGGACTTGGGCAATGATTCTGGAAATTCTATTCCATTTTGGAACAGGTACGGAGACATATCCGAGAAAGACTGGCGCACATAATTTGCTTTGGATTCTGATGTTTTACCTCTGTAAAGAAATAGAAAACTATATGACTAATAAATTACTTATATAATAACAAATATGATGAATTTGAGGCATTATAATGATTAACATTTATTTTAATGAACATCAAGGAACATGATAGCACTTACTATTACGTGCACTCTTATGGCTAAGTTCATACCTTCTGTTTCATATAGAACAACAAAATGTCACTATCAATCACTGTTATATTGAGCAAATTAAATAAAAGTATTAGATTTTAAAGACAATATTAAATTGTAGTTCTTAAAAACAAAACTATGAACCTGTTAAAGATGCACCACAAAATCTTACATTAACAATATTATAGTATCCCTTTGAAGAAATATATCTCGTAAATTTCTTAGCAAAACATTCTGACAGAAAAAGTCAAAATTTAATCGGGTATTTTAATGCACTTGGGATATTACTGTTGATAAAATTTCAAATGTCAAAATTTAACCACGACGTAGTTAAAAATGTGTCAGAATTTAGTCGCTTCTAAATAATTTTGACATCATCATCAAAGGTGTTTTACCAAGCGAATTTAATCTATTTCTTCCGAAAATAATCATGCCAAATATCCCACGTGCATGTAAACTATCGGTTATTTTTACACAAAAAATATGAGTTTAATGCGAATATATTTTTACTTCCTTTTACTACTATAAAGGAAGTATTGGATTCACCCCAAAAATTCGAAATTGAGTTTTCAACAGATCTTCACGTTTTAGAGTCCCCTGATCCCAAAAAACATATTTTTTTTCATTGGTCTGTCTGTCTGTCTGTGTGTCTGTCTGTCTGTCTGTGTGTGTGTCTGTGAACAGAATATCTCAAAAACAAAAAGAGGTATGGTATTGAAACTTCATATATAAGTTTTGTGTACTATGTAGATGAGACAGCAAGCTTTTGAAGAAAATCGCATAACCGGAAGTAGGTGTTTACTCTTGTGATTTTTCAGTTTTTTTCGATTTTTTCAAAAACGGCTGTAACGATTTTTTTTAAATTTTAAATTTTTCTTACATTTTTAATGTGTATTGATGTGAGATAGGTGATTTTCCAGTTGAATACTTCTAAAGTGGGTTTCTTTTGTTTTTTTTTCTATTTTTTTTATTAACTCCTATTTTAAATAAAACACCCGGTATATTATTACATTTTTGAATTCACCTTAAAATTCTAGAGAAAATTTGTCTCTTCAACTAACACTCGATTTTGTACCGTTTTTGTAGAATTTGTAATTTTTGAAAATTTTTAACAAATGGTTAAAAATTAAAAATGAAATTTCTGACTAATTATAAGATCACTGTAAAAGGAAGTTGTGTGAGTGTATCACACCAGATTTTTATATAGGTATTCAAATTCTTTTCCATAATACATTTCTCACATAGAAACCCTCTTTTGGACGGCATAACTCGGCGGAACAGGATTCAAAATAAAAAGCAATATTTTTATGTTTTAACGTCATCTATAACCCCCCGATGTTTGTTGGTATGTTTTGAGATACCCTGTATTTTACACAGAATCTAGAATATTTAGCAGATCATTGTCTAAGTCATTAAAATCAGGAGTATTTGATCATTTTTAACTCATTACTCTTTTTTTACTCTTGTGTGTATCTACAACAGATGATCTTTTCGTATCTACCAGATTTTATACTATCCCACTACACCTAAACCGCACTACCGGGTGATCATAAATGGTTGTGATTTTTTTTCTTAGGTTAGCATTGTTAATGTTGTTACCCTGCTGTTAATTTTGGTGGCGTTTTTTTTGTTTTTCAGTATTGTCAGGTCCCTTTTGATTTCTTCTTTAGTTATCGTTGCCACTTCTTCTTCTTCGTCTAGTGTCACATTTTCTTCTTTTTGATTTTTATACAGCTTTTCAAAGTGCTCCTCCCATTGCTTGGTTTGAATTTTGTTGATTTTTATTTATTGTTTAATTTACTTCAGCTTTCTTGTTTCTGTGCATTTTCCAAACTTTTTCTGCAAATCATATAGATCCCGTTCCATATTTTTTGTGAATCTTTCCCTACAGCGTTCCTTATTCATTTCATTCTTGCATTAATCCGGTTTATTTCGTTTGTATAGTTTTTATCTTACATTAAAAAAATGCTTTCTTTCTCTTTTCAGACAGTCCTTTTACTTCTTGAGTAAACCGAGGAGTTCGATTTTTGATAGTTGATGTTTTTATTTGTCTTTCTCCTAGGGCTTCCTCGGACACTTCAATTATGTTCTTTCATTTTTCCCACACCTTTTATGTGTTATTTTTTTCTTCAATCGAGTTATTCATGATTTTTAATTGTAATCTGTTGTGGTACAGCTGTTTAGTGCTGCCATCCTGCAATGATTTTATTTTTAATTTTTCTATTTTTTCGGATTCCACGTGGTTATATTTATTGTATCTCAGCCGAATCCAGTTCATCACCAGGCCTGTGTCAGCCAAGTTAAGCATGTGAACATCCAGTATGTCTGTTATTATGTAATCTATCATAAATTGGTGTCCTTGGGGTTTAGTGAAACTGTATTTGTACTTCCAGTTGGGGCCAAAGAAATATTGTTAATGAGTAATGTATTTTGGGCACAGAGTCTATTAATAAGTAGGTAATTTAAAAAAGTTTATGCACTTTGTCAGCTGTTGGGATATACTGATAAAGTATAATAAATGGTGACATAGAAGTGAAATTTTGTTGTTTCTCTATCGGGACTATATTCTTTTTAATTAATTATTGCTCTAAGTTCAGCTTATTATACCAACTTATGACTAATAAAATATAAATATAATTCAGCTAAATGCTAGCGTATTGAATACTTACAAATTAGGTACACGCTTAACTTGTTGACGGACAATTTTGTTAGCTGGATGTCGTTTGAAGGGAATTTTATCAACCATAGGTATTTTCCTTTTAGGCAATAGCGGTTCAACAGCTGGACCATTTCGAGGGCCAAAACCTTTAACCTATAAATAATGATATTTGAATTACGACAAACTTAAACATCTACAAGTTCTACCTGATTATTTTAAACATAACTATTAAATAACAAAATTATTTAAGAAACTGAACTTTGACTAGTATAATTACATGAAATAACTTTCGCTATTTTAAAGAATGTAATATATCAATAAAAATGTCTTCTTTCACTTCACAAGATACCTTTGGTAAATTAGCAGCATCATAAAAGGTTACAATATCCTTTCTTGCAACTCCATTCTGTTGATCTCTGGTGAATGGTAAATGAGTACCTCTATATGTGGACAAATATGGATCCATCAATCTCCAGTACCCTTGCTCTTCTGGGCGAATTGCAGGCTGCTCATCTCTACCAAGTGCTTTAATCTAAACATGGATCCTGTTACTATACTTATCTTTATCGGTGTTGTTATAGGCTATTAACCAAATTAATTTTATCTACGACGGTGTGTAAAATTGCCTTTTAGTTGGCAGTTTTAAGTTGGTAAAACGACTGTTTAATAACATGTTTTCATTAGTTTCCTTCGTCGATAGTAACGTGTTTAAAAGATTTCATTAGGCACGTTGTCAGCAGCAACGTGTTTCAACATTTTTAAAACACGCAAAATTACGACCAGTTGCTGGTAATACTAATTTACATTTATTTTTTTTATATTTACCGTATTTTCTAGATTTTATCGTAGATTAAATATTATACGATACACATGCGTAAAGCTTCTTTAGTCACTCGTGGGGCTTAAAACGCTCGCTCACTCACGTTTTAACTCTGCCCCACTCGTGACTAAAGAGTAGCTTTACGCACTTGTACCGTAAATTACTATTATTATCGTTAAGTGCTTCATTAATGGATATTAACGCACTCAATGTGGTAATAAATAGATATTACTGCACTCTTTTTGAGCCAGAATTTATTGATGAAGACAAAATATTAAACAATACAAGTTTGATTATGAGCATTTTAATGATACGAGTTTGACTGCCAAAACGAGGTGTGAGCCGAGTTTTGTGGCAATCAAACTCGTTAACTTGTTAATATCTATAAAGTGACAATAATTACATTAAAAATGCTAATGTTACTGTGGTCGTAGAGACTTGAAGTCATATGTGTTTTTGGGCATTTTTATATATCATACTGCCGTTTCGAATAGTGATAAATTCAAAAACTATGATAACAAATAGGAACACTAATATGAGTTAAAGAAGATTTATAATTCAAACACGGTAGAAACAATTTAAAAATCATACATGTTGTATTTCGAATAAGGTACCTGCGGCAAATAAAGCCCGGCGGCTAATAAGGCCCAGTAGCTAGAATTAAGAACACAATGCACATTCTTAAAATCCGGCAATATCAAGTTCCTTCTGACTACATATCCAGGGTCACCAGCCGTTGCAATATTGCGAAATCTGAATAGTGTTAGCACAATCAGTTGATATCGGGGCGGTGTGCGGTGTGGATCTCCAACTACTACAATTTATTTACTGTATTGTATTTCCATAAATAATTCGTTTGTTAAGAAAAGTAAATTCCAGTAAATGGTACTCTGTGTTCTACATTGTATGGACTATATTTTGCTATAAATACATGCACATAAAGGTAAGTGACGCTCTAAGATTTTTAATTTTTTACAGCTAAGAAGTTTTTGGGTAATAAAGCCCAGTAATATTCGGCTAAAACGGCCCATTAAAAGGTATTGCTTTCTGTGTAATAAAAACAAACAGTTAGATATGCGGTGCTGTATGTTGTGTGGCAGTTGGTGCCACGAAATATGTATTGGTTTTACAAAAGACGATACAGATGACTATATTTGCGTACGTTGTGCTTAATTTTTAGTTGTTCATTTTACCAAGAATTTCATTTATGTTATTTTTATAAAAATCTATTTTGTGGCTTATTTAGTATCATAAGTGATGCAAAATAACGTAAACTTGACTTTTTAGAACGCAAATATTTTTACTTTTTGCCCTAGATTAATGTATTAGTCTTATTTTAGATGGGCCTTAATAGCCGACAACAATTTATCTCGTGGGCTTTATTAACCGAATGTTCGGGAAATAAAGCCCATTCGTATGTTTTTTTTAAAAAGCATGTTCAAAGTTTCACACAAATTTAAAACTGCAAATCTAGCTTTAGTTGCGTTTACGATAGACCGAATTAATATAATCTTGATTTTGTTAATTAGTTTTTGCCTTTTTCGGGAATTAAAGCAGTTTTTTTCTTAAGTGGGCCTTATTTGCCGCAGGTACCTTATGTAATTATTATTATCTTATTTCAGAACTTGTGGGATGAATTTAGAGAAACCCTGAAAACTATTTGACCTGATTTGTAGAAGGAAATGATTTGTCAAATTTCAACTTCCTACCTGAAGTAGTTACCACGTAATAACAATCTTTAGAAAAACGAGTGTATTCCATTTAATATCTTTGAAGGGCGAATTCCGAAAAACCCTGATTTGTTACCCAATTTGTAAAAGAAACTGTAAGTCAGTTATATCAATGGAAATAAATACGTGATATGTAATCGCTTCAAATTTTACAAGCGGCTCTGTGTATCATCTATCTCTTTATATTTGCCTTTTCTTTAATAGTTAAAAAAATGCTTATTTAGAGTTTTCCTATCGTATTCAGCAACACGGCGAAATATTTGGAAATTTAATATACAGGGGTAACCTTGGTTATCCGAACACGTGATTATCCGAGAATCCGCGTATCCGAACACGAAAAAAATGATGGAAACTAGAAAAGGATGCACTTACCCAGTGAAAAATTACAGATTTTTTCAAAAAGTGAAATGCATATACATATGTAATATATATTATCAGTTGAACATGTTTGTTTATAATTTATTATATCAAAGAATGTATTTTAATTTACGTTGATACTTAAATTAAACATTTTCATATGATTGCATTTTTTATTTGATTATCCGAACAAATTGTTATCCGAACAGTGACGTGCAATAATTAGTTCGGATAATCGAGGCTCCACTGTAATTTCGTTTGATGTTAGATGTAATTTAGCTCTGTATTTTTCGTTTTCCTTATCTCTTGATCCAATAATGATTGAATTTCTATTTTCAAACCTCGTTTTTTGTTGTGATCGGGGAATTCAAATGTTTACATTATCATTTTTAAGGTGCTTGTTTGTTATCTCTTTAAATAAAGCATCTTAAAGGAGCCTAAAATTGTTTTTACTCGCATATAATAGAATAAACAGTAGAATTTAGCGATATGAAATATCAGAAGGGGTTTTCAAAAATATAGAGAATACAGGATGTTCCATTTAAAAAATTCGAAATTATTATATTTGGAAATTTTGAGCACTCTGTATAGCATCAATGCTCAGAGGCATTATTTCTTACACTAATTCACGGAAAACATAATTTTTTGGTAACTTTTTTTATTCAATTCCATTCTGTTATTTAGAGCAGCCGTCTGAAATTAAGCCTTTTTATAATAAAATTGTTATTATCTCCTAAACTATTAACTTTAAATCCATACAATTTTATATTATACCTAACTATGAAGCATTCTATTAAAAAAAAAGAGTAAGTTTGGTTCGCCATGCTTTTGTATATCGCCATGTACAATAAAAACATTTTCCTAATGTGTTTTAGAAATATCTTCCACTCCCGCATCGTTGCCGGTCGCTGTAGGTATATATAGGGTATAAATTAAAGCTTGGCCATATTTAAATAGTAGTTTTTACATCACACATTGAGCGAGGTTGCGTCATGCGGTTCCCAGAAAGGTCGAGCGAAGTCTAGATTGATCTCGAAGGAAATTACCCGAATATAAATACACAGCCGCCGGAGTTCGCGGTAGTTCTCATCCAAACTCAAAATGCGTAAACTTGCTACATAAATAAACGCGTGTATAAAATATAATAGGCACATAAATAATTGATGTTTAATCCAGTGTAAATAAATAAGTGTATTTGTCTTTAGAAATAGTTCAGTTAGTTAAGTAATTTGTGTTCTGCCTTGATAATTCTTGTGTTTGTAAATAATCATAATTAATCGTTGTAAATAAATGCTATGTCCAAGAAGCGTCGTATAATTTTTTAACTAGCTCGAAACGTAAAAACGTAACAATATTATGATACGACAGGTTGTGACGCGCATGAATGGATAAACGAGATTCCCAGTGTCCCTACCTACACAGCGTTCGGCAATTGATTCATTTCCAACCTCTGCGACGACAATCACTTTTCCGACCGGTTGGAAAGTTACAAGTTGGAAATAGCTCATTTTCCAACTTTTTAAAAGTCAGTAATGATCTTATTACATATATGGTTGCGAATAAAAGGATATTCAAATGACAAGTTTTTGTGAAATTAGTGATCCAATGAAAGTAACTGTTTTCTAGTCACGTGGACAAAATCAACCAATTAGATTATCCTTACATTGAAAACTACCCATAGGTTTGTGTACAGTCAGTTCGGGTTGGTATGTTACGTCAAGTTTTTGACAGTTTGCAATGAAGTATTTTAAGATGCCATATTCTTTTCATAATTGCACTTTCACTAAATAACTGTAAATAAATAGTTTCAAGGGCAAAAAATTGTCTAACTGAATATCCCTCGACCATTAATAAATACTTATAATTTTATTATAACTTCCTCAAGCACGTTGCTTTTAGGCAACAGCCCTTCACCGCTGGCGTCGGGCTGTTTCCAAGCAACGTGCTTGAGGAAACTGCAATAAAATTATTTCATAATTACCATTGTCCTTGGGATATTATAGCTGAAAATTGCCAGATCTTTTCTACCAGTACAGGAAAAAAAGTTTCTTTAATAGTCAAATGCAGGCTTTCACGCCTGTTGTCCATAATGGTAAGTTCTTCAGGGTTATGCCGTGGTCGTCGATTTGAACTTGACGTTTCGCTGCTCGTGCTGTCAGCTTCTCAAGAAGATTTCTAAAGACTGATGTTGGTGCCTTCTGCTCCTGGCTATATACCGAGGAGTCGTTATGGGATCCCCGTTATCTCCAGTCATTGCCAACATTTTATGGAAGCCTTTGAAGAAGAAGCTATTCAGTCTAGCCATCTTAAACCTAAATGCTGATTCCGCTATGTTGATCACATTTTCATTACATGACCGCTATCTACATGCTTTGTCTCATCATCATCCACAACAAAAGAGATAATTGATAAAGACTCTTATTCATCGAGCCAACACTATTTCTGACAAGGACAGTAAACCACAAGAACTAAGACATGTGGAAGAAGCTTTACGCAGGAATGGCTACAGTCGACGAGACATCAGGAAAGCATGCCAATATACCATAAAACCGAAGGAGTCTAAACTTGAACCTATAAATTACGCCTGCCTTCCCTTCATCGGCGAAGCAACCGATAGAATAAGAAAGGTCTACATATGCAAAACATCCGGGTCCGCAATGATACGATAAGAAAGGTTGAACAATTGATTCCTTCCAACAAAGATTCTTTTCCCAGGTTACAAACAGAAAGAGTTTACCAGCTCCAATGTACTTGTGGCAAATCCTACATTGGACAAACAGTAAGAAGCATTCAATGTAGAATAAAAGAACACCAGAGCCATACACGACTTGGAAACACAAAAATTCGTCATCGCAGAACACGTATTAGGACCAGAGGACAACAGAATAAATTACGACTCCGTGAATGTACTAGTCAGGACTAAAAAATACTTCCCTAGTGTTATTCAGGAATTCCTAGAAATTATTAAAAACCTGAACAGTTTCAATCGAGAAGACGGTTACCGCCTTAGTAATACATGGAAAGCAACTTTGCAAAATCAATAAAACTATAAACTTTCACGTGAGCAACCAAGCGGAAAAACTACGAGTCCCAATAACATACAGGGTTTGGCAGGGAGGTATGACGATTTTCAAAAATCAATAAATCATTTTGTTTTAAATGAAATTTAATTAACATTTTTTCCAAAGATTGTTTACATAATGCCAGTTTGTTATTACATAAAAAAAACATACAAAAATTTGACTGAAGAGTGAAAAATAACGTCATCTAAGTGGTGGCCGTCCTTTTGCAATCACTGCCGTAAATGAGTTAAAAAGTTGTCCATACACCTGTTTAGCATTTCGGCTGGATTCGCTTAAATTTCCCTTGTAATCGCTTCCAAAAGGTCCTCAAGAGTGCGAGGCTTTTCAATAAAAACTTTTGCTTTGAGGTACCCCCATAAGAAAATGAATTCGAAACCTGAATTGTGTGGCAACCAAGGAACGACCAGTTTCAATAAATATGTGTCATAAGCAAACAGACGATGTCTTACTGTCCACGGCTCCATGGGAACCACGAAACAATACCTGGCAACTGAAACAGCATCTACCACCGAGTACATACCATTCGTTTAGAAAACATTAGTCCCCCTCACTGCTTTGCTATACTCATTTCAAAAACATCATACCTCCTTACCGGACTTGTACAAGATTTACATAAGCAAACAATCATAACGACTCCTCGGTATATAATCAGGAACAGAAGGCACCAACATCAGTCTTTAGAAATCTTCTAAAGAAGCTGATAGCACGAGCAGCAAAACGTCAAGTTTAAATCGACCAGATGTCGAATACAGGAAGATACCGGAAGAAGCTACCATTAAGTTTTTTTAAGTTAAACAGGTTTTTGAATACATTTTTAACCAAATTCTTGTTTTCTATAAAAAATCCTGCTATTCCCATTGAAGAAAACCTTTTTGTTTTACTCAAGATGAATCTCAGGGTTTGTATAAATTGAAATCTGGTCACCCTAACTATAGTTGGCCATGACACTGTTTAAATTGTTTGCCTGTTTGCAGGTATATTTCTATAAATTATTACAAAGGTTTTTGCTGTAAGATATCAAACATAAATTATGCATGACAAATAACTTGCAATTGCAAACCAATTTTACCATTATACACATAAGAGATATATAAATTGATTCCATCAGAATAATAAAACAACTAACCCATTACGAACAATCGATACTGGAAAAACAGTTAACAAATGAAAAGGAATTACTATTAAAGCCTTAATAGAGCAGCGGTAAAATTCTGGTCTTACAATGAGTGAGTATTCAGGTAGAATCCATGAATAGAGGAAATTTTTTCACTGAATCTGTACTGAGTCAGGACACCATTCAATTTTGAGTGCGTTAAAAAAAACCGTTATCAAGTGGCCTTGTTTCAAACAGTAATTTTTGAAAGTCGTAACTTATTTTATAGATTGCGTATGCACACAATCTCAGTATTCAGGTAGAATCCATGAGTAGAGGAAATTTTTTCACTGAATCTGTACTGAGTCAGGAGACCATTCAATTTTGAAATAGTGTGTTAAAAAAACCGTTATCAAGTGGCCTTGTGTCAAACAGTAATTTTTGAAAGTCATCTCGTAACTTATTTTATAGATTGCGTATGCACACAATCTCACTTTGGCAACTGACAACTCAAGTGACCGAGCATGTTGAATTCTGGGTAGAGCGAAGTAATAATCACCGACATGCCGTCGTAAGACAAAATCTAGTTCAAAGCCCTCTCGATAACTTTTTTTTTAACGCACGTTACAAGTAATGTTCTTCTCCTTGGAAGTCTGGTCTATGATACAGAATAATAAGAGCGCACACAGAATATATTATCCATTTACTTGACATCCGCACTGTCAGTGCCAATTTAAAATGATGTAGCTCCAGATTTTAGTGGTATTTAGAGATGATATGGATAAAAACACGCAAAAATGTAGGCCTATAAGTAATAATGACTTACACAATATGCAATAACGCAAAACAAACCACTAAAAATAGTATATTGTAAACCTAAGGGGTAAAGTGGCCATTTTCCAAGACAAAAGAAGATATGAACAGGCGAGGCGCAGCCGAGTCTGGCCACTTTTTGAGGCCTGGAGAACCACGTTACCGCCATGGTTTACATATTAATGTTACCCTACACTATCAGAAAACTAAATATGTTCAAGATAAACGTAGTTTTATTTAATGAGTAATACAAACACATAAGGAGCGGCTGTAGAAATTCAAACGTATGAACAATATGTTGGTGGCACTGTAAGTCTATGTCAAATTCGAGGTTAGCAGGTTAGGTTTTGCGTCAGTTTAGACACAGAAGGCTGGTTTCTACAGCTTTCTTAGTCCTAACATTAGTATTAGTCCTAGCAAAGATGAATCATTCAGTTGCCATTGACGCGTTTATACAGTCTTAACTTAGTATTACTCCCAGCCGTTTCTAAGGCCTGACCTTGAAAGTTCCTCAACTTTTAACTTAGTCGATGAGGCGGCAAAATTTGAATGGTTCAATACCTAGAATTTTTTTGAAAAACAACAATTATTAAAAGTGCATCATTGTGAGCTATATCTGCAAAAGTAATTAGGGAAGTATAAGCCGTTCACGATCTTTTTGGGTCAGGTGAGGCTATGACCATCTAGTAATTTTGTTAGCAGTACCTCTGTGGCAACTAAACTCCCTAATGGAAATTGACACTTTTTGTGTTCGGTTAGGTTGTTTTCAGTTTAAGGTTATATTTTCTGAATAGGTACATTGTTGCCGCATATTCTCTAGTTTCCACATCGACTCGCTTTCTTTTAAATTTGGTCTGTTCCTTTTTAAATTGGAAGTAGCATCGTTTAACGGACATTTTTTGTTGTAACAAAATTATTTTGGGCATTTTGACTTTTCCTTTGACGGAAATGAAAATTATTTTTACACATTTGATAAATCATTTATTTTCTTACAAATATTAAAATAATAAATCTGGCAATGTGGTAGCAAGAAAATGTCGAACAGACATTGACAGAAAAAAAAAGTTGAATCCGCTACATCATCGAATCAGTTAGTCCAACATGAAAAGAAAAAATCATAGCCAACTCTGTCCCAAAAAGGTCGTGAACGGCTTATACTGAGGCATCTGGATTATTACAACAAAGGTAAGCTTAACATTCTTCCTTGAATGCAATAAGGCTAGGCACATTTAACATTTGGAAAGTTTATGATTTATCCGAAATTGCACACAAATACACTTATTTGCTGTTTAACAACCCCTTTTTGTAAATGAGCCTCCAACGTTTTGGTTCTTTTTTGTCCTAGAGCTGCTTTGAGCTATATCGAGTGAAAGTGATTTGCAAGTTTGTGGTATTCGGTATTTCTAATTATTATTTTTTAAATCATGTTTAATTTTTTTAAAATTCTTTGGTGTAAATATTTTTTCTAAATCAGTAATTTAAAATTGTGTTATTTTTGTAAATATTTTCTCTGAATAATTTTGAAACAATTTTTTGGGTCCGCTCAATTGTTTCGCCATTTACCAAATTATTTCAGGCCTAACCTGTATATTTTTATTTGAATTATAATCCATTGCATTTCGAATTCTTAAATTTTCCAAACCAGCGCATTTTGTACCTGTATTGAGTTGCTATCGTTAGCACGGTGCACTTTTGACCCGCTATATCTGTTATCGCTGGCCGTAGGAGTGCGAACTTGCATTTTGAAGCAAACGTTTCGGGCCCGGGACTTGTCTTATGGCCTCGCCCAACGCGTTTCACGCAGTCAAGGTTTGATTTTTAAATAAGTCAAAAGTACGTGCGCTCAACCAATTTTTACAAGCATTTTGTTTCCAAGAGCTGATAATTTGATTCAGCTTTTTACCAGAAATTATTTTCACCTGGAATTCTCAAATTTCACTTGGGGTTAACAACTTGAGTCCAGTTTCCTGTCCTAATTCGAAACAAACACCTGCTATTTTCTGCATCGCTTCTGCACCCATGTTGCGTAAGGCTGATTCCTTGCTGTATGCGGGTTACCAGTGATAGCAGCTCCCAAGTAGCGGTTACACCCTAAACTTGTGGAGGCCTAGAAGGTCAGTTGGTTCGTTTTTTTATTACAACGCCAATCAAGGACGGGTTATGTACCTACCAAGTTAATCTTGTGCTGGTGATACCGGATGCTAAATTTATTACTAACATAATAGTTAATTAACTCAGTAAATTTAATTAAAGATAGCATTTAAAACTATTGAATTTTTATGTGTACTTTATACTTTTTTTTGTAAAAGGAGCACCCACGTTTTTTCTCTCAGCAACCTAGAAAGGTTTTTATGAATGACAGCGATATGCATATCTCTAGATTTATTTTGCAATTTCAAGTAATTTAACGACTCAAAAAGGTTTTTTTTTTGTGGTAATGCGTGTGGCCACCTTCAATTAGTTTTGGCTGCATAGTGTAGCAAACATTTTCAAATATTTTATGAATTACATAGATTACATTTGGTGATTACCAATTTATTATGCCTTTAATAAATTCTGATTACTTGTAGTTAATTATATTATTCGAAATCATCTGATTTCTGGCGCCCATATTTTTTTGAAGACTTTGCAGGATACACAGCTGGTGGTTTGAACCCACGACCTTATCGCCGAATTTGATCTAGTTCGGCCTGCGCGGTAAGTGAAAATCTTTAGAGCTTGCGTGTAGTACGTACTTTAAGGAGGTTAATCTGCGATTTTTACTAACACTGATTATCTTATCTAATTAATCGCAGGTCAGCTTCTTTATTGTAACAATTTTTCTTAATTAATTTAGCAATGGAGAATTAATAGAGTTGGTAGAGAAATTCACAGTATTATACGACAAAAAAAACAGAACCAACAACAAGAAAAAGAATACGTAACGGATTTTCTGCATTTAAAGTTAAACGAATTTATAAAAGGCTTGATTTTACACACGCATTTGCGCATGCACTGTCGTAAATTTCTTAACCCAAAATATGTCTGTATAAACACCTATTTTTCTTCTTAAAACTAGTGCTAAGTTAGGACTAATACTAATACTAAGACTTGGGCTAAGAAAGCTGTATAAACCAGCCTAGACTGATGCAAAACCTAACCTGCTAACCTCGAATTTGACATAGGCTTACAGTGTCACCAACATATTATTGTTGATCTACTCTCTTTCAATATGACCGCCATTGATCGGATACTCGCTGCCGCCGCGAATGTGGCTTCTGAGCCCGTTAGGTGTTTATTCTGTGCTTATAGTGCCATATCATTGCAAGGCTAACTGTGTCTATATAAATCTGCTTATTTTCTTAGCTAGCCAACAAAGTTATGTTTCTTGGCTAGCCGGGAAAAACTGCCCTTTCTCGTTTTTATAGAACCGAGAAAATTTAGTTTTCTGATAGTGTAGGATAAAATATAAATTTAAAGGAACGTGTAAACAAACATGAATGAATTTATTCCTGTTTGAAATAATATGGTAATACCCCACAGTTAACCTACAAACTGGATAATCGACTCTCGGCTAATCAAGAATCTGTTGTATATTATTAATACCAGTTTTCTTATCTTATTCTCATTCTATTGTTATTGATTTTTCACATTTTATATGTATGCATGGTGCATCGAATACAAGGTCTAACGTTCCTCAGAATGGATTCATTGTAGGCGGAGCCTCAAATTCAGCCAATAAGAAATGGCACGAATGGTAGCACTGAAGTGTATTGTTGAAGAGGCTGTCTATATCAAGTTCGAGGTTAGGTTTTGCGTCAGTTTGTGTCAGACTGACAAAAAACCTAACCTGCTAGTCTTGAATTTGACATCGACTGACAGTGCCAGCAACAATATACGATCGCGGCAATAATGGATTTCCTGAGTAGGCGCATTGGGGATTGGTTGACTTCTCCCCTTTACTTTCTGAACGACTGCGCATCTCCGGGAACGTTTCACCTTGTATTCATTACACCATGTATGTATGTAAGTTTGCTGTTTATTGAACTTTATAATTAAATATTATTATTATTGCTATTTATTTTCTGAACAACAATAATTGTCCTCTGATCTAATTTTCTAAATATTTTTATTTGCAAAATAAAGTGATTTATTATTATTATTATTAACCTGTTCCACATACGACGACAGTTTGCAAAGTTACCTTCTTCTGAAAGTACAATTTAGTCTAACCCAGAAGAGTAAAAAACTTCCTGACAATATGGCACACATTTGAAAAATAAACTAATGTAAATTAGTACTGTTAACTCATCAATCATTTTACAACCATTAATTGCAAACCATTTGTTACTTACCTCGCATTTAGCATGTGGTTCTGGTGGAGAAACTTCTGGTCTATCAAAGATGATAAATCTTCTGTAATACGCATCTTTCATTTCAGAAATCTTTGGCGGTTTGGGAGGAGGGGGGGTTTTAAAAACCTAGACAATGCGATTTTAATAAACCGTAATTACCAATTTATTGAACATACCCGTTCCTGAACACCTCTAAGATAAAGCATCGTATCAAACCTTCCTGAACGCGGTAGGTGTTCCAAAATGGTTTTTGATGGAAATTTCTGCACATAGCTGTTAATATGCTGTGACTGAATGTTTTCATCCCTGATGGTAACATCTGACGTTAACAGTTCTGGCTTTATTCGAGCTTTTACTCTCTAAATGTCAATCAATGCAATTATTTTTTTAATTTTGTGTACAACGTAAATACTGCTTACACAATCAAATTCCTGTGCTACATTTGGAACGTGTCTGTGATACAGTCCTGTAGATGTTCTATAGTCGGTTGACTTGTTGGCTACTATAGGAATACCATAATCAATATTTCCTAAAGTATTATTTGTGCATAGGAGAGGTGCAGGCATTGTGCTAAAATATCAACACATACAGTAGTTTTACATTCCACACACGATTTTTTAAACATACCATACAATATAGTCATACACCTAGTTAGAAAATTATCACCAACACAACACTGAATTTTTCCAATACAAATTCCTCTTTTCTATTTGAATGCCATATGTTCTTCATATGGTTAGTATTGACAAAACTTTCGTAACCAAGGATATTGCTGTTTTATTGCCACCATATATTCCCTTAATATCACTATTCAGGCATTTCTGACACAAGAATTATTTTGCTCAGTTTAAAAATAAATTAACAACATGCAGCGCTCTTCTCGAGAAGCAAGTATAACAAGTCAAACTGATAATGTACCTAGCGCCCACGAGACTGTGACTAGTGTTGCTAATTCTTTAGACGGTAAGCAGTGTTAATATCATCTATTCGGACACTTTTATCTATTGTGTTTATTTGAAACGTAGTTCTAAAATTATCGCCGTAATTTGTTCTTTGATTTACAAGTTAATTAAGCGATGACATGAATTGACTTGAACCACTTGAAAGTACTCGTTCGTCATTACATCACCTACTTTACTTAATAATTCCACATTAAAAAATTGGTTCCCTCAATATAATCCATATTAATTTGGCATTCTGCATGTACCTACTTATTTCTTTGTTTTCCAACAAATTCCATATTTTCTAAAAGGCAAGGTTTAGCTGCAATAATAGTTATTTATGTATCTAGCCCGAAAAATTGGCTTTTTATGGACAGTGCCTGTAATTGCTGGCCGAGATGGTAGCCGAGGCAAGCAATCAGGCAAGGCCATAAAAAGCAGTTTTCATCTGAGGTGTGCATTACATTTTTCCGTTGACTGACATAATTCTAAAAAAATTAAAGGGGAATGTGAATTCTAAGAGTTGTTGTGGACAAGCGTTTGCGGCCGAAAAGTGGTGGACTGAAAAAGCAGTTAACATACACATTTTTCATTCAAGTTCCATTTTACTGACTTTCTCGATCATATTTAGAGTTAACCGATGCCGAACTTGTAAAGACTGTTGAGGATCTGCAGGTTGAAACAGTACATCTGGATTTGGAAAATCAAGTTTTTGAAAATTTTCTGCAGAAAAATGACCCTGCACTAATTGTAGGTAAGTAAATGGCATCTTGTTAATTCTTTGGTAGTTTATAAACTTTGTGTGCTACAAACCCAAAATTAGAAAAGGCGTTTGTATCTATTTTATTATTAGTTAGTGAACACAACAAAACATTATCACATTTTTTGCAATACAATGATTCTACTTACACTTTGATCATTGTAGAAAAAATGCACTTCTAGAATTTAGAAATTCGTCTTCTACAAATATAAAACATCATTATTTAAGAATAATGAACAAATAAAAAAAAGTTTTACTATTTTTATTTAAATTGTACTGTACCGTAGATTGCCATAATTACGGACGTGTCTCTTATTCCGGACATCTTTTACCTTCGGTAATATAAAAATATGCCATCTATTATCTAAAAGTGTAAGTTCGAAATGGAAGATGATATATTGGCATAGAAGGTTACACTTTGCTGCAAATACCACCACTACTGCGACTAGTCGGTTTCCCGCGCAGTAATGGCTGAATGTCGTCACGTGTGCGTTTCTGCGTTAAAGTGAAGCTGTTTAAACTTCTTTCTGGTAAGCGTAATCTATCTATAATGTTTGACTGAAAGTTGATAATATAGCTAGGGTACAGTGGTAGGAAAGTGATTCAATAGTATATTAACGACAACATCAATTTATAAGGGTTAATTTTAATTGTTTACAAATTTCCACCGTCTTGGCTGTAATTCCAGACAAGCCGTTTTTAAATGTCATGTTGTGCCATTTACAGATCTGTATTAATGGCGCCTCGAAAAAGGGGGAAGTACCGGAAACTAAATGAACATGACCTTGAGAGGGCTTTGCGGGATGTCGCTACGGATAAATTGTCCGTTCGAGAAGCCGCTGAAAAATATGGCATTGCAAAATCTACATTGCATGATATTGAAGATCTAGATAATATCACTAAAGATCAAGTCTGCGCAGTACTGACAGCCCCAACTGTTCACATGGGCAGATACACTTTTAACTTAATTGAAGACTACGAACTTTATTAAAATCAGATTGATCCTCATATAACATTATTATTAGGTATTTTTTATTTGAGCTTCTACATCTCTTCGAATGTTTATGTTACCTACCTATGTATGTAAAGAGTACTGTTTTAAGTTATTATATTAATCAAAATGTAACCAAGTGCCTTAATGTATGCCATGAAAGTATATCTATGAAAATGAAAATATGGTCATTCATAAATATCTATGTGTTACCTACGTGTAAAATCTGCGGATTTTTTTTTTAAAACCTTTAGAGTGTCCTCAGTTATTACGGACAACGAGGAAGACTGGGAAGACTACAGAATTGAGAGAAACAAGGTAGTATCACTGGAACGCCAACAACAAAGGGAATATTACACAAAAAAATAGACAGTAATAAACCCCAAGATATGTGGAAAACAATTAAACAACTAGTGGGTAAAAACAAACCCAAAAGAAAGAGTGGAATAGATTTTGGGAATAAATTATATATTAAAGATGGGTGCATAGCAGGTAACTTTAATGATTACTTTTTATCGAATATAAATAGGATAGCGCAATCTTGTAAGAAAACAGGCTACAGGGATTTAATTGTACAACAGTCACAGAGAGTAGATCAAAGATTTCATAAATTTCAGTTAGTGGATATGGCAACACTTAGAAAAATTGTTGGTAGCATGGAGAATAAGAAAAGCAGCACTGATGGCATCAATACGGAGATATTAAAGCTTTCCTTTGAAATAATTGGCCATAGATTTTTACAGGTCATAAATAATAGTCTAGAACATGGAACTTTTCCAAAAAAATGAAAGAGATCTCTAGTTATCCCCATTGAAAAAAAAGCGAATTCAATTAAACACGATGAATTTCGAACAATAAACATGATACCTAGCTACGAGAAGCTTATCGAGAAGGTTGTTCATGAGCAAGTGATGAACTATATAGAAGCAAATGATTTACTGACAGTCTTTCAGTCGGGCTTTCGTAAGAATCATTGCTGTGAGAATTGGAAATCTCCAATAAATTCTAAAAAGGTAATAGGAGTTGTATTTTTAGGTTTAAAAAGAGCCTTTGAGACAGTAGATCGTAAGCTATTGTTGATAAAATTGGAACGAATGGGCTTTGGAAGAATAGTATTGGAATGGTTTGAAGATTATTTAAGTAAAAGATCGCAGCAAGTAAAATACGGTGATACAATATCTAGTGAAAAAGGGACGATCTATGGAGTACCTCAGGGTACAGTTCTTGGCCCGATTTTGTTTGTTTTGTACATAAATGATATTGTGAAGCACATAAAAAGGTGCAAAATCCAGTTATTTGCTGATGATGCCCTTTTGTATATTATTGGAGATAGGGCCAATAAGGTTATTGACATATTAAACAATTACAGACAGTTAGATAATTTTTTTTTTAATTATTAAAACATGAAATAAATTAATGCTTTCCTCTTATTTCCAAGGATTTTCAACCACTAGCATACCTGCTCTTATCCAAAAGAGCGGGTTTATTATATTTCTTAAATTATATTCAAATATTCCCCGAAATCGTCCGTAATTTGGGCATTTTACGGTACTATTTTTTAATTGTCATTCTCCAGATATTTTAGAGGTAATTGATAGGATTAAAGGAGGCTCAACTATTTATTCAAGAAAGTGAGGGCGATTTTTCAGATTTATTATAAATCTTGATTCCTAATTCCTTAATAAACATTTAAATCATAATTAGTTCTGGCAGATGTAGTTTTGAGTATTTTTTCATTCCATACCTACCACATTACTTTAATAAGAAACAGATTTGGGCTAGCCCCTTCTTCCAATATAAATGTGGATGTTTACTGGGAGATCAAGAAAAACTGACCGAAAAAAACTTTCTTCCGCGCAGGTTATCAATATCTACATCAAGTTTCTGCAGTAAAGTTAGCTGTTTATCAGCTGTCAGTATTAGATATTGTTCTGTACTGTCAGTGTCAGCTTGTTTGTATTTTGTAAATTTAAATTTTTCGTTCATTTCAATATTTTTCGCAGTGCTGGTGCACATTTCAAATGTGATATATTTAAAGCTAGTTAGTAGCTTCAGCGTACTTATGCGAACGTTTTGTCCGTTCGTCCGTCTGTCTGTCTGTCTGTCTGGATCGCCTGTAACTTTCGAACGGCTACAGATATCGAAATTTTGAAAGGGGGCAAAGTTGTTGCTAAGGTCCCGAGCACCTTCATGCGCTATTTGGTTTTGGCGAAAGGTGGCGATTTTCCACTGTGCAAAATTTCCAAGCATTGTAGCACAGTGGCGGCTTGTCCACTTGGCGCCATCTACAGAAGTTCGGTGGTCACGTTTTGAACTACACATTCTGGGTGCACTATAATACTTAATGTTTTCGCAGTGCTGAAGCTACTCTTTAGACCTGTACTTGAGCAGTTTATTGTTTATTATAAATCAACTAGCAGTCCAGTGAGACAAATGTCTCATTTAATAAAACAAAAAAGACCGTCCCGGACGGACCAGCGTCCCGGACGGACGGAAATCACGTGATTTCTCGAAAACCGAAAGTGTCACGTGACTGAAATTCGGTTCCTGACCTGACATGACCATTCCAAACATATAACTTTAATAACTTTTTTCTCTATCTCTTACGGTTTGGCTGCTGAAACAGCGTCCCGGACAGACCAGCGTCCCGGACGGACCGAAATCATGTGATTTATCGAAAACCGAAAGTGTCACGTGACTGAAATTCGGTTCCTGACCTGACATGACCATTCCAAACATATAACTTCCATAACTTTTTTCTCTATCTCTTACGGTTTGGCTGCTGAAACAGCGTCCCGGACGGACCAGCGTCCCGGACGGACGGAAATCACGTGATTTCTCGAAAACCGGAAGTGTCACGTGACTGAAATTCGGTTCCTGACCTGACATGACCATTCCAAACATATAACTTTAATAACTTTTTTCTCTATCTCTTACGGTTTGGCTGCTGAAACAGCGTCCCAGACAAAACAGCGTCCCAGACAGACACGTCTATTAGATAAAGGATAAATCAATTTAAATAAGTAGTGTTATTTGACTTGAAGTTAGCTACTATAGTTGAGACCCAATCGGTGCAAGGTGGCACATTTTTACTAAAGGCATATTTTATGAGAGCGGCAAAGTCAATCATTTTTGGTCTCCCGGTATAAATTAATTATTCTTATTCCAAAACTGTTTACTGCTACTACTTTGAAATATGCATTATCAACCCAGCATTTTGTGATTATCTAACTATTCCACTTGAAGTAGGTATAGTAAGTTAATGCTTTAAATTTAGATTCATTATATACAGGGTGATTTACACCAGAAGGCAAAAAATGAAAATTCGTGTTCAGGATTAAATATTAAGCAAAGTATATGAAACAGCATTTTTTCAATCAGCATTTGTTTTGAAGATATTTACCTTAACTTTTTTTTTAATTGTACATCAAGGACAGTCACGTCATTAATGGCGCTTTCATTCCATTTTACTGATACACGTTTTTAAAATTTTTATGATGAACATAATTAGAAGTGAAAAACGTATTTTAGATAGATGCCAGAAATTTATGAAAACGTAGTTTTTTTTAATTTATCTTTTTATTTTATTCCGTACTCAGCCAACAGCCGTTAGGCCAATTATAGGCGTCACTGTACATTTTAATAATTAATAGTTAATAGTTAATAAAATAGAGGTAAAACATGGAAAGTTTTTATATTCATTTCCTTTAATTAACTTCCTATGGTTGTACTTTTAGCTATTTAATACAAATTGAATAGGTATACAAATATAATAGAAAATTTATGTAAAGACGTACCTTAATAATATCAACACTTTGCACTATAGTTAATAATAAATGAATTATACCTACACAAAAAAACTGTTTAATTTTTGTTAGCTCGAATAAAGCCAAAATTCTATGATTTGACTGAAGAGCACTTGAGATGCTACAATTTTTTTTTAAAACTCAATCAAAGAAAATATGTCTGAGCTAACTTTTATTTATCAGATGCATATTTGGCAACTAGTTTCTATTGAAGCAAATATGTTAGAAACAAATCACGGACATAAATCAACTACCACACAAAGTAAAAAACTACTTCAATAGTTCATAGTTCTATAATTAGAATCACCTTTAAGTTAGAAACTGGAAACCACATAAGCGATAAGAAATAATAGCATCATACATGTGTCGATATAGGAATGGGGCTAATACTAGACCTGGCGATCAAAATGCAGCTTCAAAGTCAGACTCAATCAACATTGGCACCCCCATTGGAAAGAAGAGATACAGGAGAGTCTGCAAGGGGATCCAGCAGAAGAACAGATTCCGTTGTAAAATTTGCAACCACAGCATCCATGTCGGAAAGAGGACCAAGGTATTTAAAGCAACCATCAATGTGCTTAGTGCTTCTTATTCTAATGTTGCTGAAATAACTAAGACCACGGTTTATATTTTGCTTGGTGTAATGAGACTATGACATGAATATGTTGTATGTCGAAAACGAGTGTTCATTCAAATTACAATTTGGTAGTTTCTTTGTAATTTGTTTATGATAGTTGAACTGCTAAAGCAAGCAACTATATAATTATTACTAGAAAAAAATCAGTAATATAATAAATAAGGTCACTATATCAATAAGGTACCGCCATTCCATTCCTCGCTTGAGAATGTGAGAAAATTGTGAGATAAGGATAACAAATACAAATTTCCCAAGTGCAATAGGGAAGACACTAGTTTTTGGGGATTTTCTTTTTGGTGTAATGGCACTTGTAAAGTGAGGAATCTGTTAGGTTATGTTTTTTTATCCCCAGTTGGAGAAAATTGTGCGACAAGGATAGATATAAAAAATCACTATTGGCGGTACCTTATTGATATAGTGACCTTAATAATAAACCTTAAATTGTGCACCATGTTGAGTAAATGTAATGAAATCTCATGTGATCCCTTTTAGGCCAGTCAAAATAGATATTTACTTGACAAAAATACTACCTGAAAAGTGAGCATGTAGTTTTATAGAACAAATCACGTAGAATTGAATGAACTAAAAAGTAACAGCTGAATCAGTGGAGAAGTGATTCAAAATTGCGGTCAAAGTAATAAAAAAACGGTTTTTTGCATATAAAAGAGCAAACGGGCGATGAATTTTTTTCAAAAAAAATAGGCTTATGTAGTTTAAAAAAACAAATAAATTAAGCTGTCGCTGTTCAAAATCGATACATTAGAAAAAAAGTTATCGCTAAAAAACCGCTAAAAATGACCGATTTTTCTATTGCTCTTAACTTTTAAACAAAAATATATATAACGTTGAAATTTTCAGAACGCATAGTACTCGATGAGCAGAAAAGGCGTGATTTTAAAATTTGCAAAAATCTTGATTACTTTTTGCATAATTTTTTTTTTCGAAAAAAATACATTTTCGCAGAAATTGATTTACTCAGCTTACAGAAGTCGTATAGTAATCAGCATAAGCTTATTTTGTTGCTTAAGAGTTATACTATCACACACAATATGAACTAAAATTTTTTTGCTCTTCCAAATATGTGCATTTAATTTGAAAAGTGATCTTTTTTTTAGGCGCACAAATTGTTGAATATTTTTGTCAATTTTAATTGTACCGAAATTACATAAGCACCATTCGATAGCTGCCAATTTTCTCCGAAATTAAAAAAAGATTACAGTACGACCCATAGAAGCCGAAGAATTTTTCTTTTTTAAATTGCTGCACATTCAGTTATTAATATTAGCGGCTGAAATTTGCACACACTTTAGCTGAAGACTTCTAGTGTAATATAAAAATTATTTCGCAATTATTGACCGTGTATTATTTATTGCGAATCGGTTTATATTAGGCGTCGCAAAATGCATGTTCGTTCAGAGCGGTGCTGTGGGGCGTAGCGTTAAGGGTTGTAGGGAGAAACTCAGAGTAGGCCGCTCCTCTCGGCGTTTACTAGCTCTGAACGGAACATGCGTTTGGGGACGCCTAAAATGTAAACCGCTTCGCAATAAATAATACCCTGTCAATAATTGCGAAATAATTTTTATATTACACTAGAAGTCTTCAGCTAAAGTGTGTGCAAATTTCAGCCGCTAATATTAACAACTGAGTGTGCAGCAATTTAAAAAAGAAAAATTCTTCGGCTTCTATGGGTCGTCCTGTAATCGTTTTTTAATTTTGGAGAAAATTGGCAGCTATCGAATGGTGCTTATGTAATTTCGGTACAATTAAAATTGACAAAAATATTCAACAGTTTGTGCGCTTAAAAAAAAGATCACTCTTCAGATTAAATTTGTACATATTTGCAAGTGCAAAAAAATTTGCGCTCATATTGTGTGTGGTAGTATAACTCTTAAGGAAAAAAATAAGCCTATGCTGATTGCTGTACAACTTCTGCAAGCTGAGTAAATCAATTTCTGCGAAAACGTATTTTTTTCGGAAAAAATGATTTATGCAAAAAGTAATCAACATTTTTGCAAATTTTAAAATCATGCGTTTTCTGCTCATCGAGTACTATATTTTCGGAAAGTTTGAACGTTATATAGGTTTTTTTCTTAAAAGTTAAGAACAACTGAAAAATCGGTAATTTTTAGCGGTTTTTTAGCGATAACTTTTTTTTTAACGAATCGATTTTGACCATCGACAGCTTAATTTATTTGCGTTTTGAAACTACGTAAGCCTATTTTTTTTTGGAAAGAATTCATGGCTTTTTTGCTCTTTTATATGCAAAAAACCGTTTTTTCATTACTTTGACCGCAATTTTGAATCATTTCTCCACTGATTCAGCTGTTACTTTTTAGTTCATTCAATTCTACGTGATTTGCTCTATAAAACTACATGCTTACTTTTCAGGTAGTATTTTTGCCAAAAAAACGAGGTATTTTCGACAATTTGACTGGCCTATTTGTTGTTTTCGTTAAAATGTCTTATTGCGCCTAACTTATACCATGTGTTTAAAATACAATCTCATTCACATAATGCCATGATCAAATTCAAGCAAATGAACTGCCATAAGTCAGGGAGAACTAAATTACGTCTTGATCTTGGAACTATTTTTCTAAAAATATACAAAACACAATTTTTTCTACAATCGTGTCAAAATGACAACTTTTTGCACAGTTTCTAGTGTCAAAAGTGCCTTTTGTAGCACTCTTTTTTGCATGTTGCTATTGGTGGCGTGTTTTAATAAAATATTAAAACACGCTTTGCTATAAATTTGAATGTCAACATAACCTAGAATATCTAACACAATATGACGGAAAAAGTGTCACCGAACTAAGTTTTTATATTTCTGTTACGATCGCAGAAAAAATAGCGTATGATACACGTGTATAAGTGCCATTAAAGCACTAGCGACGTTAAAAGCACTTTACTTTGCGTCGTGCTCTTAAACTCGTCGCACATGCTTTAAAGGCGTACTTATATACTAGTATCATAATATACTATTTATTGCTGTTATGATTAATACACTCGTGCAAATGCCATCTTATTTTCCTTTTTGCTTGATACAAGTAAACTTAATGTAGTGTAAATTTTTGCATGTCACAGTGACAAATGTGTTCATACACAAAATGCAATCTGACATTCACCTACAGACAGACGGAAGACGTGACTAGATTTTTATCTTTCTTTCCAAGGCCTGCTCTAAATGAGTTTTTTTGGAACACACGATAAATTAAACCATATCACAGGTTATGTATAGTATGTGCACTATATAGTATTAGATACTATCTGCAGTTTCAGGGCTCAGCTGGGGGGCTCGTAATCTATTTCTATAATAATGTGCTATATGTATTCGATTACATTCATGTATTGAAAATTGGTATTATTTCCACTCACAATTTTTTGCATTAGCTGCTTGATAGCAACTTTCATCTGGGAACAGGAGGATTTTATTATGTATGTATTAGGGATGTTCCGAATATACAAAAATTCGTATTCGCGAATACGAATACCGAATACAAATACTCTTATGAATATTCGCGAATACGAATACGAATACGAATACATGACCTTGAGTGAATAATATCAACATCAACATCGTTTTTGTACGCGCTGCAAATTTTAGAAATAGTATGGAAAATAGTTTTGTTTTTTATTTAATGTTATAGAATGGTTAATATTTAAAAAAAATGTTTATTTAATGTATGAATACCTGTTTTATATTTTTATTAAAATTCTTATCTATATTTCTATAATTTTAATGTCAAATACTCGTATAATATTCGTGTTAATTTTGGCAAATACGATTACGAATACAAATATTGAAAATATAGCGAATACTCGCGAATACGAATACGAGTATTCGGAACATCCCTAGTATGTATGTATAGAAGATTTCATAAACATATATGTTTGTGCGATTTTTTAATTACAAATATTCAAACAAGTACAATCATTTTCAACATATTCTAATACTAATTCTTCACCATCAGTAACACTATCTTCTACCAAGAGGGAATTTAGCGCCTTACTTAAATCAATAGATAATATTTCACCTGTTAGTTTATGAAATAATCGAAGTTTAAGAGCGTTACTTTGATTATTCTTATTGACAACTTTACATTCTTCAGCTGCAGCATCTATAACCCTTCCTAAAAATTTTGTTTCCTCAGTTATGCTAATGCTCGATGGAAGTATTAGAAAATAATACAAATTAGGCATAAAACTCACCTAGAGACCAAGTTTTCGAAACAAATACAGCTGTCACCTTATTCTGACCCGCGCTCTGGGGATGATAAATATTGAAATAGACTCTGTCAGTAGACGGGATGCTCTTTGAACCTGTAGCTTTATTTTTAATGCGCATCAGTTGTACTTTGTTTGCCATCTGCTGGGTTTTAGCTTTCTTCCTAGCCTGGTTAATTTTTTCGTTTAACTATAAAACATTTAAATGAAGCTTCTACTATTAATACATAAAGCGGCACTCATACTTGCTTGTCCACTTCCATTTTAGCACTGTTGAACTCCCTCACGGGAGCCATAAATTTTTCCAATTCTGCTGCAATAACCTCTGGATCCTTTTCGCAACATTGCGTTACATGCCGATGTGCCACACAGAAATGTTTATCACACTTTTGACAAAGCAGTGGAACATAACTCTTGCTATTGCAGGAAGGATGGGCACAAACATATTCCGCTTTTGCACTTTCTAAATTAGGTTCGTTTGAATGGCAAACAGCCGGGCAATCCACAGTATGGCTGGTAAAATGTTCAACACAAAATATTTGCTGGCACTTACATTTGAAGGGTAGAAAATCCAACTGTTTACAGTTTGGGTCCGAGCAGTGCTGCCCTATAGCTGGCAACTCCATTCTATATTACTGGTGCTCACTGAGGGTGCTAAGTGCTATGTCTGTCCACTTCTGTTCCTGCTCCTTCAGAGTTAAATTAACGTCTCCGTTGTCTGCTTCAGGATCAGGAAGTTCGTGAGCAGGGACTTCTATTTCTTCCTGAGGAAGAACGTCTGCTCTCCACGAATCGTCAATCAAATCTACTAAGTGTCCTTCGATGGTTACTTGACTGTCCATCTAGAAAAAATGAGGTTATTAAAATTTCCTTCTGCTCAAAAACTATGGTACACAACTTTAACAAGTACCTATTCGATAGTGCGACCAATTAAATGTACACAATACGATTAAATTTACTTCGCACTTACTTCTTAAACAAGAGTTCCAAATTTTTATTTTAAATTTTCACATATCACCCCTAAATAATCTGTCAACTTTTCTCGTACAGCCTAACACATCGCTGTACCTAATAGCTATTGCAATTTGCAGCCAACTGTGTTATTATACCTATTTCTCAAAAGTTCCAAAATGCAATAATACGAAACCACGTAAGTATTATTAATCTGTGCCTGTGGCATTAATTGATTAGATATGTTGAGGTGGTGTTATGCAGAATTAGAAGAATTTCAGATAGCAACAACAGAAAAAATGTAAAAAGTAGCCATCATCGTAAGACGAGATGAAAAAAATCTATTGATATAATGTAGCTCCTTATATTTTATAACAAATAATTAGATAAAACTGTAAGATGTTTCTGATCTTTATATAAAACTATAATCGCGTTTTTGCATGTTGTGATAAGCACTTTAAATTTAACAGTCCGCTTATTGCTCCAATTGCTTTGTTATTATCTCTTTACTGCGGTAGTTGTTCTTCATTATCAAAACTCCTTAGTAAGTAAAGCTGCTGACTTGTTTGAGGTTCATCGCCCTTCATTCTGCATTTTTATTCTAAACTCTTCATTTCCTGTACGTCCCATAAACATAAACTTTGCTTTCTGTTCGGTTATTGTTAGTCCCAGTATTCTTGCCACTTTCTATGTCTTTCGGTACCTTCTTCAGGTGTTTCTTAGATTTAACTACTAGTACTAGACCAAGCATTGGTGTAAATTGCTGTATATTAACCCTTGTCTGTTCAATTCACTCTTTTTACTGCTTTTTCTAGGACTAGATTAAACAAAACTGTTGAGAGCGGATCGCCTTCTCTTAGCGCATTTTCTATTTTGAACTCTACTGACACGTTTCTATTAATTCTCACCTTGCTTTGAGTCTGAGTCATTATTGATTATTACATCAATCCAGTAACTGAAATAGTTGAAAAAAGCTAAAATGCTATACATAATAAAATAATGTTACCTAGGTGTTTTCGTTTCAAACTTCGATAGCTCAGTTCAATTGACAAAAGCGTTTTTTTTTCGACCGCTTGCCACTATTGCCTTTCACACCTGGCTCAGGCTTTTAGCAATCGAAAAGGCACAAACAGGCAACCTTCAAATTCTATTAGCACAGTACTAACAGATAACCATAAACAACCTCTTTGTGTTTTCCACAGCTTTAATTCGTCACAGAATTCGATTCATATACAGCTCAACAAATTCAATTTTACAAATACAATTTTTTTTTTGTTCTGACACTTCTCCTAAACTCACACTAGATTATTCTAAAACTATTAATTCAAAATAAAATCATGACCACAATGATTGTCCTCTTAGGCCACATTGACATTCTCCCTCCCTGGGACGTCAGTCACACTATTAACACTGAGGCAAAGTGGTATAACTTTCACTGTTGGTCGGCGGTACAAGGTGTAGGTGACTTTTTCTAATTTTCTCGGGTCTACTACTGCTACTTTAACGTCCACGATACGAACCTGTCCGTTCTTGGACGGATAGGTAGCAACAATAACACCTTTCTTCCAAACGCTTCGTTTGATTTGATCATCAATGACCAGGACTATATCTCCTTCTTTAAGTCGTGTAGTTGGTGTGTGCCACTTTTCTCGTTTGATGAGTGACGGCAAATACTCCACAGTCCATTTCTTACAAAATCCATCAGCCAGATACTGAATGTAGCGCCATTCTTTTCGGTAAGTGTCATGTACATCGTATTCTCCCGGCAAGGCAGGGCCGTCTAAACACATCATTTTCAGGAAGTGGTTGGGAGTAAGGCATTCTGGATCATCAGGATGAGGTGACACGTAGGTCAGAGGTCGGCTGTTCATGATTTCTGCTACTTCACAAAAAAGCGTCCTCATATAGCTTTCCCGTGGGGTCTTAGTCTTCAAGAAAACCTCCAGAATCTTTTTTGTACTTCCAATCAAGGTCTCCCAGCTCCCTCCCATGTGAGGAGCTACCGGAGGATTAAAGTGCCAATCGATTCCCTTATAACTCATGGCTGTAGCCACCTTTTCCGCGTTCAATTCTCGAAGAAACTTTCGAAGCTCCTTGTTCGCACGGACGTAGTTGCTTCCGTTGTCACTCCAGATCTCGGATGGTTTCGCACGAACAGCGATAAAACGGGATAAGGCATTAATCATTTCATCAGCATCCATACTGTCCATAAGTTCCAAATGTACGGCTCTTACTGTGAGGCACGTGAAGATTATGCCCCAGCGCTTCTGCGTCTTCCGATTAACCAAAACTTCGAAAGGGCCAAAACAGTCAGTTCCAGTGTGGTAGAAAACTTGGTGCTTTCCTCCGAGCCGTGCAGCAGGCAGTTGACCCATTTGCGGTTGGACAGGTTGAACCTTCCGTTTCTGACAGTCAAAGCATTTGGCCCAACAACGACGAACAGCAGCTCTGCAATCAAGAATCCAAACACGCTGACGAAGCTCGTTTATCAACCTCTCTTGTCCGTGATGTCCGCTCGCTTTGTGAAACCATTCAATCATTAATTTGGTGTAGTGATGAGTGGGATCTAAGATTGGGGGTCGCCGCACAGTCAGACTCACGTGATCGGCATTATCGATTCTTCCAGCGAGTACAATAATGCCATCTTCATTCAATTGTGGTGAAAGTAAAGTCAGTTTACTTCTTTTTGGAAGTAGCTTTCTTTCCTCGGGTAGAAGACTCTTGTTAGTACGAAGTACTTCTAGTTCCTCCGGAAAGCACTCGAACTGAGCTTGTCGAATCAATGCTTTATCTGCCCTTTCTATGTCAGCCACCGTAATCCAAGTAGAGCCTTCTGGTGAAACTTTTAAACGGATGAACTTGATCATGGTTGCTACTGCTCGAATCAATCGTATCCAGGATGAAGAACGTTCAAATGATACTAGGTTGAAAATTGTTTCTTTCTTCGTAGCGACAGCTATAGCATGTCGTGCTTCAAGGTGTTCCTGGTTTACTTTGCCTTCTGTCTTCTTTCTATCTTCAATTGGCCACGAGTCTACGGGCTCGAGTAAGAATTCTGGTCCACTCAACCATCGTGCCGAGGATGTGAAGGGAATTATCTTGGCTCTTGTAGCATCGTCCGCAGGATTCAAAACTGACGGAACCCATCTCCACTCAGCATTTGGTAGATGCTTTGTTGACTCAGAAATTTCTCCTACTCGGTTTCCAACAAATGTACTAAAACGTATGGTTTCGGACCTCAGCCAACATAATAGAGTGACGCTATCAGTCCAGAATATACACCGCTTGATGTTCATCGCATCTTGCAGAGCTTCGTACACACTCACGGCAAGTCTGGCTCCTGTCATTCCCCCTTGGAGTTCCATTCTTGGCACGGTGAGACCTTTTAGGGGGGCCACGCGACATTTACCATCAATGAATGCCAGATGAGTGCTCCCTCCCGTATCGAAACGTAAATAGACCACGGCTGAAAATGCGGTTTCACTTCCGTCACAGAACACATGCATCTCAACGTCAGCATGTTCCAAATCACTGAAGTAGCAACGGGGTACTCGTATATCGGCAAGGGATGGTAGCATCTTCAACCACTCCTCCCATTTCTCAGCAATTGATCCTGGAATTTCTTCATCCCATTCCACTCCTGAGCGCCATGTCTCTTGAAGGATCACCAGTGCTGTTATCTTGAAAGGTTGCAAGAAACCAAGAGGGTCAAAAATCGACATAATCAAACTTGCCATTTCCCTCTTGGTGGGTCGCCTTGATCCAGTTACAACATCTTTCGGAACTCGATTGAAGTTCAGTGCAAATTTGAACTCATCATTTGCAGCATCCCAGAGGAGCCCAAGAGTTCTTTCCATTGGCCACTCCTCTTCTGGAAGCTAACATCTCCATGAGCTCTTAAACTAGGCGGTATAGACGCCAAAACCTTTGGGGAGCTGCTATTCCACTTTACGACCGGAAATCCTCCCTTTGCGTTGATATCTGTTACCTGTTGTCGTAACATTACAGCGTCGTTTTCTGTCTGTGAACCTCCAAGGAAATCGTCCATGTACGTAGACTTCTTGATGGCAGCAACAGCTTCTGGGAAAATAGCAGCGTACTCGTCAGCGTTGCGATCTTTCGCGTAGATCGCGGAGCAAGGTGAAGATTTCGAACCAAAGAAAAGTACTGTCATTTCATACTCAATTGAAGCGACGTCTCTTCTGGTGCCACGGTACAGAATCGTTTGTGCTGGTCTGTCTTCTTCACGAAGTACAACCTGGTGGAACATCTCTGTGATGTCTCCAACAACTGCAATGCGATGTTGACGCCACCTGATCAACACATGGTCCAACCGCTTCAGAAGTCCAGGTCCTTTAGACAAGAAATCATTTAAACATTTTCCGTGTGACTTCGCCGCCGCATCAAAAACTAGTCGAGGTTTTTTGTTGGGGTGGCAGGCAAAGAACCAGGGAAGAAACCACAGCTTCGTGCTATCATTGCCTATGTAACGTGGCTTCAGGTACCCTTTGGCTATGTAGTCATCAAACTTTTCGATACACAACTTAGAAAATTCACGATCGACATCCATCTTTCTTTCCATGGAGTACAAACGCTTTAAAGCCATTGTTCTGCTTTCCGAAAGTTGTGGGTTGTCAGAAAGCCACAGTAGTCCAGTTTCCCAGCGGTCGCTTTTCTTCACTGTCGTATTTTCTAATATTTGCAACGCTCGCTTTTCCTCCTTAGAAAATTGACTATTAGATGGAGCCATTACCCCAAGAGATTCTGTGGAGAAAAATGAGATCATCAGTTGATCAAGTTTCTCTCCTTCTCGGCATTGGCTCATTAGTTGAAAGCTCCTTTCGAGACAGGCTTCATCCATAATAACATACCACCCGAGCAAGCTTCGAATGCCTGCTGGCGTCTGTCCAGGTGCTGCTTCCAGAATTTCCCTAGCAGCAAACAACGTGGCTGCATTTATACCAATTACCATCTTCGGATAGGCATTGATCATTTTGGCTGCCTTCATTTTTCTGAGGAATGGGTATTTTCGCTTCAGTTCCTCTGGATCGAACGTCCTAGCTGGAAGCCCTAACTTGTCCACTGTGTGGGCAGTAATCTTAAAACTTTTCGCATTCTTATATGCGCCACTAATTTCCAGTTCTACCTTCCTGGAATTTCTTTCTAATCGTGTGTCTCCAAATACGGTAAACTTTAAAGGCTCTACTAACCCATCTGCTCCGATGTCACCAATTACATCGTTTTCTAGGGCGCAGAATGTGCAAGCCAGGTCCAGGAGTGCGTAGATTTTCTTCGACGAGGTCGGTCCAATAATCACCACAGGAATTATGGCCAGTAGATCTCCAGCAGATGCTGCTGCCATATTTCCACCAGGTGTGATTACTGCAGTCACTTCGGTTGATTGGGTTAAAGAAGGAGGTGGATTGACAACAGCTTCAATTTTCACTTCTTTTTCCGAACGAGGTGCTGCTAATTTCGATGTTCCTGATTTTGCAGTCCTATGTAGCAATGGGTGATGGTTCCTAGAGCAACCATCAATATTGCAGGTTCGACTGTCAGGGCATTTTATACTTGCATGGCAGGGTTGCCAACAGCTGAAGCAAACACGCTTGTCTTTCGCTAACTTCCAGCGTTGTTCGACACTCAGCTTTTTCAACACGCTGCACTGCGCTGTGCGATGATTGACAAATCCACAAACAAGACAGACATCATTCTGCTCGGTAGCGGTGTGGAAGGCACTAGGTGTCCTATTTCTTGACTTCCCTCTGTCTTCTGAGGTGATCTTTATATACGGTGTTGATATTAGGGCAACAGCTTCTGCTTCCTCTTCCAACCACTGTGAAAACAAGAGCAAATCTTTGATCTTGTCTTTATTATGACAAACGTATCGGCCCCACTCTTTTCTCATTATAGGTGGCAACTTTTCAACGAGGTCATCAAGTAGTCCAACGTGGTTGAAGTACTCTGGCTGCTTAAGAGTTGTAATATTAGTCACCAATGCTGACACCGCATCGTAAAATTTGTAAATAGACTCCGGCTTGTTTACATCAGGTGATTTTGTCAGCCTAGCTTCAGTAATCAATGACTTTATTACGTACTCTGGACGTCCAAACCGCATTTCCAAAGTCCTCAGAATCGTTTTAACATTTGCTGGATTAGGAAGAAGATGTTTAACTGCTTCCCGCGCAGATCCGTACAGACATATTCTAAGCCTAATCGCATTTTGCGAGTCGTCATAGTGCCCCTTGGCAGTCGTCCGATCGAACTCGCTCTTGAACAGGGCCCACTTCGTTGGATGTCCATCGAATCCAGGAAGCTCCTTGTTCATGTTTTGCTTTGAAATAATTGTTGTAGTTGGCTCAGCAGGACTCCGTTGTTGGTTCTGCATCAAGTTTAATTGTTGCTGTTGCATCATGTTGCTCTGTTGTTGCATAACAGCCAACTGTGCAATTAGTTGTTCCATATGGATGGTGTTACTTCCGGTTACCACTTCCGGTCGACTCCAGTTATGAAACGGCTGAGCTCCTACACCAGCAGAATTTTTCCCATTGTTGCTGGTTATGGGGCCATGGTTGTCGTCCTGGAACTCACCACCAACAGAACCATCTTGCCCATTACCCTCTACATCCTGATACTGACATTGACGATCGATCCATTCTTCAGTTTTCTTGCAAGAGATGTTGTCATCGAGTGTCAGCAATTCTTGGAACATAATCTTCTCTTTCTCGAGTTCGCACTCCGCCTGGATGATATCCTCCTCATCCTTCAGGTTGGCTTCCATGAGTTTGAGCTCGGCCTCTAACTTCTTAAGATTAATTCTCTTTTGAAAGCAAGCAGTCACTTCCTGCTCTTTCTTGGTTTTTTCTGCTTCAGAAAGCTCGCTCTTTTCTTCTTTGTCCTGAAGCATCTTACAGTTGAAGTGGTGAACTTCGATGTCGGTTTGGAAATGGTTCATCTCCAGACGCTTTTCAGACACTTTCCGCCGAAGTTCTTGAATCTTCTTCTTTGCCTGGAGTTCCACTTCCTTTTCGCGAATGCTGGATGTCGTCACCGATGACTTTACAGACGGTGCTCCGTTGGACCCAGGCTTCTTTGGTTGTGGCTCCGTTCCAGGTGTTTTCTTTGAAGATGACGGAATAACGTTGACAGGGTTCCCACGATCGTTGTAGGTTAAACGAATGGGTTGTGTCTTTATACGCTGTTCTCTTTCTTTCGTTGGATTCATTTTTCCAAATTAATACAAAGCATCAACTTTATATCGCAAAATTAAATAAGCACTGTTTACCAAAGAACCGATCCGGTGGAAGAAGGACCAAATGTTTTCGTTTCAAACTTCGATAGCTCAGTTCAATTCACAAAACCGTTTTTTTTCGACCGCTTGCCACTATTGCCTTTCACACCTGGCTCAGGCTTTTAGCAATCGAAAAGGCACAAACAGGCAACCTTCAAATTCTATTAGCACAGTACTAACAGATAACCATAAACAACCTCTTTGTGTTTTCCACAGCTTTAATTCGTCACAGAATTCGATTCATATACAGCTCAACAAATTCAATTTTACAAATACAATTTTTTTTTTGTTCTGACACTTCTCCTAAACTCACACTAGATTATTCTAAAACTATTAATTCAAAATAAAATCATGACCACAATGATTGTCCTCTTAGGCCACATTGACACTAGGTATTATAATCCACATTTACATAATTGTCGGTTTATTAAAAAAAAACTATAGGTAAATCATAAATTAAGTAAACATTTCTGTATTTACAGTCAAATAATAGCTATTTATATATCTAGGGAGCAAAGGTATTCATTTCCTCCCGCGTGTGAATTTAATGCCGGACGCGTTAGCGGAGGGCATTAAACACACAAGGAAAACGATAGGAAATGGAAACTTTTTGGTGAAAGTCCAGCGGCGTAATCAGTTTTTCAAAAAAGCTTCTAAATTCGAGTTATAACATAAAGTTGTATTTTTTATATGTAACTCATAGTTGGCTGTGGCATTATGAGATTTTTTTAAATTTCCCTACCGACTACCGTTGCCCCCGGAACCGCTTACGCATTACTTCAGGGGGCGCGGGCGTCACTTAAACCTAGCCTTAATTAATTGAAAATCTAGACCGCCCGTGCCGGGAGTTGAACTCTCAACGCTCCGGCTAGAGCGCTCCATGATTTTCAATGTGACCTCGGCTGCAACGGCCATCGCCGCTCGCCTACCGAGGTCCCGGCATTATGAGATAGAGGATTTTTTCCAATTTCAGTGATGTACCTATATCATATGGGATCCATTTATTGATTTTTACAAGTTTATAGCAAAAATTCACCAATTTTCAAAGTAGTTTTTAATATGTCTTCGTTTTCTAGTTGAAGACTTACGGCATTTCGAATATACGTGATTAAACAAAGTATCTGTTTTTGTGTTTTTACAATACCACCGTTTGATTGACAGAATTAATCAGGTTTGATTGTTGCTTATAATATTATATACTCCGTCATACATTTGGACACATATGGAAAATTGTTTTCAGAAAATTGTATTCTTGATAAATGTCTCTGCATCTTCTCAAATTCACTTGCAAAAATTTAAATATCATTTTTCGTATACGGGGGGAGCTCCGAAAATATGAAAGTGTCTCATGAATAAAGTCCTTATTTTTCAAAATACACAAAAATGTTAATTGGAAATATTTGTTAGAACATTTCTATAAAAACTTATAACTGATTTGAATTTGTATTGATATTTGGATAGTTTGTTATTACATTTTTTCGAAGATACCTGTTTTTGACACAATTTTTTTGCACTAATTTCGAATCACCTACTATACTGGTTACAAAGTGAAGGAAACTCAAGTTCGACAGTACACCTTTATAGTATCCGTTGATTAGTTAACTTTGAAGTATCTCATTTGGTAACACTCAGAGTGGTAGGAAAAATATAGGAGAAACTGGTAAAAATTGTTTTTCGGAGTAGGTGGCTGTGACTTTCAATTCTAAGCAATTTCTTCAAACGTTTTTGTTTATTTTGAAAAATAAATACTTTATTCTTGAGGAATTTTCATATTTTGACCCCCCCCCCCCGTCCCCGAATACAAAAGAAGATATTTAAATTTTGGCAAGTGCATTTTTAATTTGGGAATATGCAGGAATTTTTTAAAAAAATAAGAATTTCCGATAAATGGATAATAAAAAAAATCCATATATGTATATTCAAATTGTGTACACTGAATGATATTATACAGTGTGTCCATTTAGTGCGCAGGTCTTCGATTACGCTTTCAGTTATTTTTTGATAAAAAGTTTGATGGATGTTCCCCTAATGGTGTTAAAAGGGTTACATTTTAAAATTATTTTGACATACACAGCTATACAGGGTTACAGGGCTAAAAACTATTTTTTTAAATAAAACACCCTGTATTTATTTATGGCTATTCAAGCCCGTATAAGAGCTACCCTCAATTTTAATTTTTCTTTTAAATTGATTTTAGCGTTTCCAACTTATGAACGTTTTTAATATCTTTCTGTCAATATTAAGCTTTCATTTAAAACTGGCGCAGGGTTCATAATCGTGTTGGTAAAAAAGCGATTTGATAGTTAACCGGTTTTCGGTTAACGGTTTTTTTCATAAATTGAAAACCGGTAAACCGGTTAACCGAAAAACCTGCATATAAGTGGTTCAAAATCGTTTCGTAAACCTGTTTAAAAACCAGTTTAAAATTTATTTATAAACCAATCTAACAACAAACGTAAATTTATTATACTTGTAAAATGTAAAAGCTATACAATCGCATTTTTATTATTAAGAACAGACTTTTAAATCAATTAATAAATTGATTTTTAAACCGGCCTATAAATAGGTACCTAACTTGTTTATGAACTGATTTTTAAAGTGCTTCCTCAACAGGATTGCAACCCAGATCTTAAACAGGTTTACAAACCGCTTCGTGAACCAGTTTAAAATAAGGTTTTCAGTTAGCCGGTGTTCGATTTATAAAAAAACCGCGGTTAACCTAAAGCCGGTTAACCTTCAAATCGGTTTTTTACTAGCACTATTATAAACCATGCACCAAATAGTACACATTTATCGTGATTTTTTATTAAAAGTTTAATTTCTCGAACACTCTTTGGGATAAAGTATAACATGTTTAGGTCAAAATAAAGAAAAATTAAAGCTCTATCTATTACTGTAATAATATACTGCGTGAATAATATAAGACTATACATTGGTAACTTTATTTTAGCATTAATCAATTTACCCAAGCTAGTAACAATTGTTGATTTTGTAATTACAATGAAATAATCAAGTTTTAATTAATTTCTATAGTCACTGTGTTGTTATTTTGTTTACAAACACCATGGTAACGTTAAGTAAATGCCCTATGTCTAATTTTGCATAACTAATTCAGCCATGTAAACTCTTACATTATTTTCACTATAAATTCGACCGACAAACTTCGAGGGTGTATTTACTGCCTAAAGATGTACCTAAATTGTTCATATACTTATAACTTATAACCAATCTCCTTTCATGTCAAAGTTAGAACCTCTTTTGTGACTTTTCTTTTAATTTAACATTGAAATTGTCGAATGACGATACTAATTAATTAATGACATTAGGTACATATGAAACATGACATTTAATTAAAATTAAAATATTCAAGTTTGGAGATTTGAATGCGTGTAATGTGTAGGGACACTAATTTTTAATGGTTTTTGGAAGTCCAGAATTCTTTAAAGAAGATAGCTAGGCCATAGCTGATAATAAATTTTATTCTTAATATTCAAGCTAATGGACTTCTTCTAATTTTTATTTTATTTAATAAAATAAATCTTGAAAAATTCATAGTGTTTTTTCGACGTGTTTTGACCTGTGCAGAGTTTATCTTGCAGATAAGGATCAAGGTTGTCTAATCTTTTAGGCTGTATTTAGTGAGAGAAATATGCACCTAAAGTTTGTCGGTTGAATTCGCATACACCCTGTATAGTGTTCCATTTAAAAAAATTGAGAAAATAAAGATTGAAGATATTAAAATTTGAACCAGTATTTTGAACATCCTGTATTAAAATATTCCGTTTTTATAAAATTTTAGAATGTTTGTATCCTAGATGACGATACCATCAATTTTCAGGGAAAATGTGACGCTTTAAAAGAAAGCTTGTTATTGACAAAAAATACTAAAAAACCTTCATAAGTTGGAAACGCTGAAAGTCAAGAAAAGTTATAGGTGAACGTAGAATTTATAGGGGCTTGAACAGCCATAAAAAATATAGGGTGTTAAAACAATTATTACTTTTTCCAGCCAAACTTTTTTAAGACACCTTGTATAGGTCAAAATAATTTTAAAATGTGCCCTCTTTAACTCCATTGGGACAACCCAAATCAAACTTTTTATCGGAAGAAAAAAAAAGGCGTAATCGGAAGCCGGCGCACTAAATGGGCACCCTGTATATTATGATGTCTATCACTGGAATGAGAAAAAATCCTCTTTCTCATGATGCCCAAATAAGTATGGGTTCTATATAAAAATACAACTTTATGGTATAACTTAAATTTCAAAACTTTTATTGAAAAACTGATTACGCCACTCCATTCGTATTAAAAAAGTGCCTAGAGAACGTAAAGTTACTTTTCTCAATTTTTAGAAATAAACGAGATACGGCTACAAAACGAAAAGTCGAATTGTTGTTTATAACTCTAAAATAAAAGACGGTGATTATTTTGGTTTCCACTATTAAGCTTTTCTCGAAAAATAGAGATTGAGGATGAGGGGTCCATTTTTCAATATCTCCTATTGTTATCGAGATTGCCTATGAAAACATCGAAATTTCACACCCTCTATACGGCTGGCCTGCTTTTTTTCTCAGGCCATCAAATGCATATTTTTTATACATGCTCTTACTGGCTATCTTGTACGAGAATCGCTTGACCAACAATTGTTAAAAGGATTCAAAATAAGACGACAATTAGCTAAAGCCAAATTCTTCATAAATACAACTTATATTTCCTCTATGTGAAACATTTCTAACCTATCGGACCTGGACTAGCTAAATGGTGCGTACAACACATTAAATACAATTATAAAGATCTTATATTTAATATACACTGTCTGCAACTGAGTTCTCCAAGAGCACTGGGGTTGCAATATCACTTTAAGCATTCTTCACTGTAGCACATACAGTACACTGCTTAACAACAACTCGACGGCCCGTATTTAGGAAAGTTAAAGGCGACTGACTTCCGTATGTGGAATACTTCTTTTTCGTGCTGACCATTATCACCATGCAAATGACATCCAATGTTTTACTTAAATGGGTAGATGACGCAATGTTACAAAACTAACTATGGATGTTTATTTGGCTATGTCGCTGTAAACAAACTCAGAATATAAATTTAGGAGCTGAATCAAAGCGATATACATTAGAATTAACAAGCATTTAAACAAAATATAGGTATTACTTACTGTCAACTAGCAAAGCGAAGCACTTAACCTCAACAAGAAAAAACATACAGAGCAATTCCAAGGGGTGGGGGTCAAGGTTCTGTGTAAAGTGACGTCAAAGATCGATATACTTGGCTGCTTGTCAGCTACTGCTTGTTACAGGTTATAAATCTCCTCCCCCCGACTCTACGGGGTGGCCCCAACAAACTTTTTTGTTGTCAAATCGTAGGTCTCAGTTTCACTGCTGCGGTCAACATGTCTGCAAAGGTAAACAAGTAAAGGTTCAAGGTAATTTCAATTCCCCCAACTGGGGGCGGGCTGCTATAGGGACCTTGCGTCCCTCTTCAGCTAAGAACGGAAGTTATAAGATGGACGAAAGAAAGGAGGGGTGGAGAATGAAAGAAAGGCCAGGAAAGGTGGAGAAATACTGCTCCGGCATTTGTCTCAGAGAAAGTACACTGTTGACTCAGGAAAGCCACATAAAAACCTGAATCAGAGCAGACGGTCTCGGGAATCAAACCCATGACCTCCCAAATGCTAAGTAGACGTGCTAACTAAAACACGCCTGCACATTCCAACGCTATTTATACTGTCTGATCCGGAAGGCGTGTTCTCTGCGACCAATCAGGTGTAAACTTCAACGGAACCTAAAGATCAGAGTGGGGCATGAGACCTCCATTTGTGTTCAAAATGTTACTATCTTGATTCTTAAAGATGGTCAAACTTCAAAAAACTTTAGCTCCTTTGTTGAAGTTAACGCCTTTACAATTTTTATGTCAGTTTCTGTAATATTATGACACGCTTCGTAAATATGCTGGGCAATATCTAGTAGATTTTTCTAATGTGTTGAATCTAATATGAGCTATATGCTCTTTAAACCGAGTACCAAAATTGCGACGTGTTTGCCCAATATATTTAGAATTACAATGGGAACACTTAATTCGTAAACTCCAGTTTTTTCTAAAGTCTTAGGTTTGTCTTTTGAACTCTCCAATAAGTTTCGAATATTGTTACTTGAACTATAATAGTTATTTATGGCATACGCCTGCCATAAAAAATGTTATCCAACAACTCAATAAATACCTAAAAACAATTTTTTTATTGATAGCCGTGAAAATATTGATACATATAGATTACATATACATATCTAACTTTATAGTTCAAATTTACTCTTTAATAGAGGTCATCGTTAACCTTGTTTTAACATCCCCACTGCGGGAGCACCTGCCTCTCCTCTTTGAGGAGATTTAGGCGTGAAAACCCACGCCACAAGATTATATTTTTGTGGTCGTTGCAATAGCGAGGAATTAAATGCTAGAAGCAAAGGCTCCACTGATTCACACATCACTAATAATGATATAATTGAACAGCACAAAAATATGGGTTTAATTACAATTTAAAAATCAATTTAAGAAGTATTTAAAACTTCAGATAACTGAAGTCTTGGTATTTTCTTGCTTTGTTTTAGTGTGACTTGTGACACACTTCTATGGTCGACGTTTCAGCAAAAACTTTGAAGAAAGCTAATGTAATTAATATTAAGAAAATTACACTTATAAGTTCATATACAGGGTGTTACAAAAAGGTGTGAACAGATTTTGTGTGGTAATAGGAGAAGTTGATATAAGTAATTTAAGTATAGGAATGCACGCCTTGACACACTGATGTTTGCCACACGTGAGTATCTATTATTGAGTAATATGCCCTCTTAATTGTTCGGAAATTGATGCACAGGGGGCGCTGTTGTAGTTAATCACTGCTGGATTTTTTGGCCGCAATACTGTGTTCTGCTCTGTATCATTAAATTTTTTTAGAAATTACTATAGACCAATTTCATCTGCAGATTTCTTGCCTCTTTAATTTTTTTTATTGACGCTTTTGTTTTCAATATACAGGAGCAATTAACTTATCCCCAAAGATAAAAAATACTCAAAAAATCATGTTATCCATAAATCCAATCTTTGTTATTAGCGATTTTGTTTTTAGAGAAACTAGTTATGTGTCAAATTCTAAAAATTTCTAATAGTTATTTATTGTATAAGTGTTTTAGATGGTGTTTTATCCACGCAAGAATGTTTAAACGCGAGAACGCAATTCGAGCGTTTAATTTTCTTAGGTGGACAAAACGCAACTAAAACACGAATGAAATACAACGTTTTATCCAACAACTCAATAAATATTTAAAAAAACATACGTGTTGTATTGACAGCCATGAAAAGTCATAGTGACAATTTGGAAAGTACTGAAAGATCAAATGTTATACGTTTGGCAGTACTGAAGTATATTGTCAGTCTATGTCAAATTCGAGAGGTTAATAGGTTAAGTTTTGTTTGTTATTTGACACAGATTGACGCAAAACTTAACCTACAAATTTCGAATTTGGCATAGCTTGACAGTGCTACCAACAATGCAGTAGTAAGTGACATGGTTTTATCCCACTAGTGGAATATAAAGTAATTTCATTATTTCACTAGTGGATAAAGTGGTACTTTAGACGGTTCATAAGTGTGGATAAAACTTCAATTATTGTGTGATTGTGGATAAAGGAAATTAATAACGTGTGCCAAATATGAGTACCATACGTCAAGGCATTCTTGACTAATGAATGTAAAAGTGTTTTTTCCGACGACCACTACGAAAAATGGCATGGCTTGGTGTTACTGAAAGTGACACATTGCACAGGTCACCTGAAAAAGGTCACGTGGAGAGTGCGTTTTCCGTCTTGAAACACTAGTGCGACATGTCTCCGTAGCAACTAAAATGCGCGAGAGCGTCACGGCCAATTCGGCATAAAACGCAAGTCGCGAAAACAAGCCGGTTCAAAAATCTAGTAAGCTAATGTTACAGAGATAGTATGACAATTTAAGTTGATGTTTAAACAATAATTGTTTCATTTTGCGGTTAAAAGTGGTAAATTTTTATTTATTTTATATTTATTTGGCCAATATGTAAATCAAGTAGGTGGTGTAACACCCTGTACAATCCCAAATGTTATAAATTTAACTATTATTATTACTACCTGTTTCAGAATCAACGTATCACAAAAAATGGATCTTGCCATGCGCGAAATGGAAGAAATGCAAGTCGCCCTGGAGGAATTTATCAAAGTTTCCCATAAAAGCAAATGCAACTTGAAGGCAGAGTTAGAAGAAATTGGCATAAGAGAAATGGAGGTTAATGAAGCCAGAGATATCTTTGAACATAAAATTGTTACAGAAGGCGTGGACTTGCTAACTCAACGCATTCCAGCTGAGAAATTTATAAGGTCTTCCAGTGATTGTTTCTACATCATACAGCAGCAGTGAATGCTGTTTTTTTATAGATACATGGATGAATGGTTAAAGAGCGCCGAATCTACAATCGAAAAGATGCGCCTGCGAACCAGTACTTTGAAGGCTATGTTCACTAAGGTCACGCATCAATTAATTCAGAAGGAAGAGCTCGGTGAAGCGATAGACGCGGTTGATTTTGATCAGCTGCGAATCGAAAATCAACATCTGCAGAGAAGATTGAGCAAAAGAACACCCATCTATTAGAACTTAAAAGGATGAATGGTATGTAAAAAATGAAACGATAGGTTTAGCATGCTGATTATTATGTTTTAAGGAATGGCCAATTTAGTCTTGACTACAAACAAGCAATATTTACAGAAACAAGTACAAGAATTACAATCTATAAAGGATTCTATAAAACGTAAAGAAGAACGAATCGTACAGCTTGATAAAGAAAGCGAAGATGTAGAGAAAGAAGTTATTAAAGTTAAAGATAAATTTGAGAAGATTGTGAATACGGCAGCAAGTTATAAGGTAAAATGTGGTGACATTTAACCTGTTTTGATATGTAATGACTGTATTATTGTTATTAGGTACTGACACGATGGAATACCTAAAAACAAGAGCTAAACTAGCTGACCTGAAGAAGAACGTAAAAATTTTTGAAAGAAAAAATCATATTCTTCACGTAAGTAACAATGCAATTAGCTTTTCTTTGTTATATCTTTCAGTTTCATACCGAAAAATGTAGGAATATTTAAGCATTATAAGAGAGCATAGAATATGATACCATTTTCTTTCAGTTTGCACTTAGTACTTGCGTAAGGCAAATGAAAAACCTTACAGGAATCAAGACTCCTCATTCTTCTTGGTTTGAGTAAGTTTAACAATTATCGATTAAAGGAGGGGGAGGGATATAAGCAACACGTATAAATTTACATTTTTTATAAAAAATGTCTAAACTAAAGTATACACAAAACAGATTTTCTAACTCATTTCATTTTGTCAATATTAAAATAAAATATTGGCTTTTAGGATAAACACCCAGCAAGTTTGGCTTTGTTTGATTGAGACCACGTAAACCAAAACAAGAATTTTTGTAAAAATTGTTTGTGTTGGTGGCTTATAAAGGTTCACCAATGCTTTGGTTCGTGTTATTTTTGTAAACACTAAGAGCTGGCAAACCTGGTCTTTTTGCTGTTTGTAAACCCATGCAAAAATGAGAAAATGACGTAAAAAAAGGTGGCCATATAAGGTATTTGTTAAATACTAAAGTGTTACATTTGTAGATTTAAAGACTGCCAAGTGAAAATTCATTCTCAAGTTTGGGCGATGAGATGTGCGTCGAAGGAAAAGCAAGTATATCAAGTTAGCTTCAACAACTGTGATCACGTAAAAATGAATGATTTGTATATATTTTACTGTATTGTTTTTATTTTACACATCTATCAATTTCAACATCCATACAAAATATACAATGAGACTCTGGCAGTATGCTTCATGATTAAAAATTAATCTTGGTTAAGAAGATCGACCTGGTGCCTGGAATTGCATCACTTATAAATAATGCTTTTTAGTTAAAATGAATTGATTATTTAGTTTTTAACAATGCTAACAATACTGCGGAATACCTTAACGTAGATTGTACCATTTTCTGGGATTCATATTAAAAAAGAGCAGTCTAGAGGTTTGTTAAGTTCAATAAAAATCAATACCAAATAGTTTGCAGTTTAAACGTTAAAATGTTACTAGTGGGAAACTTGTAAGTATCAAATATCTGTTAATAAAGTTCTATCTGTTTATACAGATGCAAAATAAGTTGTCATTTCGACCTGTGTGAATTTTATATGAATAACTCTATTCAGAACCACGCAGCTTGTCAGGTAAGAACAAATATAGTTGGTACTAAATTTAATGGTGGAAATGTTATATACATGTTTTTCTATTTATGTGTTCACGAAGTTTACGGCTTGAAAATTTGAAAAGGTCATGCGCCCAAGGCAAAGTCTATCAATAGCAATATTCGCAATGTAAGTGAAAGTTCCTACTTGATGAATTGTACTAAACAATATTACTTCGGCAGGTCTATAAACCAATTAAGTTTGAAATAAATTGAAAGTTAGTTTTTAACACTTTAACATTTCTAAAATCTTTAAAAGCCCTATACAGCTACATTTTACAATTGCACTAAAATGGGTAATTTTGGCTAAAAAGATTTCAAATCGGCCAAATAGAAAAGCATATGATTAGTATTGTAATTACATCTAAAAGAGTCCTTTATTTGAAAGGTAAGTAAGTATATAGAAAGCAGTAGGAGATAAAAGGTCAATTAAAAAGAGGTAACAATATTCAAAAACTAAATTACACCTAGCAGTCTTAGTTTTCGAGTTTGTCAAAAATATTTTACAATTACAATTTGCTAATCTGAATTGAAATTTATTTATCTGAATCACAGGTTACACTTTCTGAAATACATATTATACTTTCTGCATTACAATTTACACTTTCCGAATTACAATTTATTAATCTGAATTACATGAGACGCTCTCTGAATTATAATTTGGAATCTGAATTACAAGTTACACCATCTGAAATACTTCTTATTCTTTTTGAATAACAATTTACACTTCTCAATTACAATTTATTTATTTGAATTACAGGTTAAACCTCTGAAATATATATTATACCTTCTGCATTACAATTTACACTTCCTGAATTGCTAGTTACTAATCTGAATTAAAATTGACACTGTTTCAGGACATTTTAGATGTACGAACGTACGGCTATTAGCGTTATTTTCTGAATTACAGCCCCACTTGTATATGGGTTTGTCGAATTATTCCGCTTGAATTTAAGCCTCTCGAAGTATTCGCTTGCTGCCAACGGTTCTAAAATTTTGTGTATCTCGTGTTCGATTCGTTGGCACGATAGAATATAATTATAGATTCGTCTACGACTTGCTGTCCTGCACATTCCGTGAGGAGAATTTAAGAGACAACTGCCACGAGTGCGAGAGCAAGCTTCAGCTCTGCTGCCTCGCTACTTTGTCGATCGCGCGCTGTCTGCGTGCATTTCCTGGACAGTTGCATCCGGCGTCTGAAAGCGACAGTTGTTTTTGAAGTGGTGTAGCCCAGCGGCACTTTTCCATCGGGGATGGCGTTCGCGAGATAGTTGTGACGTCTGATTGTTGCGTGTTTACCAGCTACGTTTTGTGCATTTTTTTGTCTGAGTATGTGCCGCTATTTAGTTGTGATTTGGACTCCCGTCGCTTTAATACTTTTGGTCGTGCGTTACGCATAGGAAATACTGCACGTTCGGGCGTCACCGTTTGAAGTGTTTTTTGTCGTTATTGTAAGCCTTTTGAGTTCCCGGTTTGCCATGGAGTGGCAGGCTCCTTATCGCGTCGATGAGAGAACTCTTTAGCAGTGTCATGTATTCGCAAAGCTCTGCTTTACCGTTCTGCCAAATTTCCGCAGCGGGCTTCCATGTCTCGTAGAGGATAAATCCCCATGTGTCCCGCCCGCAGCTCGTTGAGTTGTTGCAGTAGTTCTTCCGTTTCGTCTTCTGCAGTATTTGGAAACAGGAGCCGTCGCAGTGACATAGGACAACAATTACCGCGCAGCAAGCTCTTTAAAGGTATCGTTTGTATTATTTATTAACGTTTAGAGTGCAACTTAACATATACAGTGTGTTTCGTCGAATCATCGGACAGTTGTTGTAACGTCTCGGTTGTTTAACTGTTTATTTGAAAACCATTATAATTTACCGTCAGTTTCCATAGTTGTTGATTAGCTTTAAACAGTAGCTCTTGTCATGTGTCACAATCGCTACTTATTATAGTTGAATCTCGCCTTTATTAACGCTATTTGATTATAGTTTACTGTCCATATCGCTTTTCAGAGTTAATTTCAAGTTTACCGAATTATGTCATAGATTTAAGACGTTGCGCAATTTACCGAACTGCCGTATACTAACACATTTCATATTTACATGTGCCTTTTTCTATATATTCAAATATTTTGTCAATACAAGTCATGTTAATTTAACTGTGGTTATTGTGCATGCGATTTGCGTATTATATTTTACAGTTGTAGGTGGAGTTTGGCCAGCTGATCAAGTGGATTTTCGAAAGGTAGGTCGATGGTGCTGTCCCTTTGAATATAAACCTTAGGAAAGAGTCTTCAATATGGCGGATAGGTGTTTCCGCTTAAAATTGACCAGTGGCGTCACGAGACAAAGAAGTAGCAAAACTGTTAAGTTTAAGTAGAGAAGTTCACTCTTTTTCAAACATACTTACCACGCCACTGGTAAAAGTTTGTTAGGTTATGTACAGTCGTGTGCAAATAAATATGGGACAGTGTTTTTTTCACATGCATATTCAGTTAAGAATTGAAGAATATCTCCATGGATTTCCTGCTATCAGAAAGAGTTACATTAAACTTTAACAGGTACTGAAACCCGAATTCTCTCTGATAAGAGGAAATCCATGGAAATATTCTTCAAATTCTTAACTGAATCTGCATGTGAAAAAACCACTGTCCCAGATTTATTTGCACACGACTGTACATTGTTTACATTGTAGTGATTGGTTGTAATTATTACTTACTGATTGAACGTTATTCCTTTACTTGTAGTTGTAGGTGTTTGAGAACACCCACAAGAAGCACAACTAACCATGTTTCACCACAAGTTTGTTTACAGTGAAACTGGCGCAATCACGCGAAACTCGCAAATAATGAGTTATTAATGGGTTTTCACAAATGCCGACTTCCGTCGTAATTCAATCATATGCTACAAGATGGCGACGCTCCTTCCTAAGGTTTTATATTCAAAGGCTGAACCGGCTCGCTGACCAGATTACTGCCAAGTTTAAAGCTGAAAGGTGAACTCGTCATATGCTTCCACTGTTCCACAGTGGGATTGAATTTTTGTAGCGCCTTATTATTTTAGATCTGTTTACCGTTTATTTTGCGGTTGCCCTTGTGTTATCTCGTGTTGGACCACCCTCGCTCAACTGCAGCCTAGTCGACAACTCTTGTTATGAGCTGGGCAGCTGTCCTATGTGAGTTACATTCCCGATTTTGTGAGTTATTGTACTAGCTAGTTATTTAGTTAGATCGTGGCTTTTCGTAAATACCGTTACAGACTGGCGAGTTGTCGTAAATTTCGTTCTAGCCCGTAACAACTGCCAGAATTACAATTTATTAATCTGAGTTATAAGTTACACCCTCTGAAATACATTTTATACTTTCTGAATTACAATTTACACTTTCTGAATTACAATTTATTAATCTGAATTGCATTAGACACTCTCTGAATTACAATTTTGAATGTGAATTACAAGTTACACTATCTGAAATACATCTTATACTTTTTGAATAATAATAATTTACATTTACTAAATTACAATTTACACTTCCGAATTACAATTTACTTGCCAAAATTACATTTGACGCTTTCTGAATTACAATATATTAATCTGAATTACAGGTTACACCTTCTCAAATATTTATTGAACTTTCTGAACTACAATTTACTAATCTGAATTTATTTTGACGATTGTAAGTTACACCTTCTGAAAAACATTTTTTTACTTTCTGAAATACAATTTACTAATCTGAACTACAATTTACACTTTTTGAATTACAATTTACTACTGTGAATTACAAGTTACACTTTCTGAAATACATCGTATACTTTCTGAATTACACTTTACACTTTCTGAATTACAATTCATTAATTTGAATTACATTTTACGCTCTTTAAAATAGAATTTAATAGTCTGAATTACAAGTAACACCTTCTGAAATGCATCTTATACTTTATGAATTATAATTTATTAATCTGAATTGCGTTAGACGCTCTCTGAATTACAATTTTGAATCTGAATTACAAGTTACATATTATACTTTCTGCATTACAATTTACACTTTGTAAATTGCTAGTTACTAATTTGAATTAAAATTGACACTGCCAGAATTACAATTTATTAATCTGAATTACAAGTTACACCCTCTGAAATACATTTTACTTTCTGAATTACAATTTACACTTTTTGAATTACAATTTATTAATCTGAATTACATTAGACACTCTCTGAATTACAATTTCGAATCTGAATTACAAGTTCCACCATCTGAAATACATCTTATACTTTTTGAATTATAATAATTTACATTTACTGAATTACAACTTACACTTTTCGAATTACAATTTACTTATCAAAATTACATTTCACGCTCTCTGAATTACAATTCTGAATCTGATTTACAAGTTACGCCATTTGAAATACATCTTATATTTTCTAAATTACAATTTACGATGTCTAAATTACAAATTACTAATCTGAATTACAATTTACACTTCCTGAATTACAATCTACTACACTGCATTACGTTTAACGCTCTCTGAATTACAATTTATTAATCTGCATTACCAAGTGGTACACCTTCTGAAATACATCTTATACTTTCCGTATCAGGAAGTAATCAATTATTGACTGTTCCCCTCTACTTGGTCGTTCTCTTGTATATTTATGTATTTTTTTTTTGTATTTGTAATGACTAATTCGTTTTCTACACATATTTCTATTATCCTTTCCTCATTATTATTTTTGGTACTTTCTCCTTCTCCCATGATGTTTTCTATACGTGTGTTTACACTTTCTGAAATACATCGTATACTTTCTGAATTACACTTTACACTTTCTGAATTACAATATATTAATCTGAATTACATTTCACGCTTTTTAAAGTAAAATTTAATAATCTGAATTACAAGTAACACCTTCTGAAATGCATCTTATACTTTCTGAATTAAAATTTACTAATCTGAATTACGTTCGAAGCTCTCTGAATTACAATTTCAAATCTGAATTACAAGTTACACCATCTGAAATACATCTTATACTTTTTGAATTATAATAATTTACATTTACTGAATTACAATTTACACTTTCCGAATTACAATTTACTTATCAGAATTACATTTGACACTCTCTGAATTACAATTCTGAATCTGAATTGCAAGTTACACTATCTGAAATACACCTACTTCCTAAATTGCAATTTACACTTCAGAATTACATACTGAAATACATATTATACTTTCTGCATTACAATTTACAGTTTCCAAATTGCTAGTTACTAATCTTAAAATTGACACTGCCAGAATTACATTAATGTATTAATTACAAGTTACAACCTCTGAAATACATTTTATACTTTTTCGACGACTGACATCGAAAGTAGATTTTTCACACTGTCATTTGACAACAGAAAGTTGACATTTGCCGCTGAGCGTGCGTTTTCATCACTTTGCCGCTCGCCAAGCGTTTTGGGTTTCCGCGTGAACAAAATAGGTAGCCACGTCCGAATGTTTCCTTGACAATGCCCGTCATTTGTCGAAATAATCCCGTCACATGTCTAATGGACTGCGCGAGTAATGTTAACTTGATTGTTAATTAATATTTGCAATAAAATGAAATATGATGTTTTCCATTAATAATATGCTCAGTCGTCGAAAAAATAGTATGTATATTTCGAGCTAAAAGTGCGCTTGCCGCTTTTGCATCATTGCTGGTTTCGGCTTTGCCTCAACCAGCAATATTTATGCGCAAGCGGCAAGAATGCACTTTCAGCTCTTAACATACAATATACTATTCTGAATTACAATTTATTAATCTGAAGTACATTAGACACTCTCTGAATTACAATTTATAAATCTGAAATACAGGTTGCACCTTCTAAAATACATCTTATACTTTCTGAATTACGATTTACACTTTCTGAATTACTATATTACTAATCTACATTATATCGGATGCTTTCTTAATTACAATTTATTAATCTGAATTACAAGTTACTCCTTCTGAAAGACATCTTATATTTTCTAAATTACAATTTACACTGTCTAAATTACAGTTTTCTAATCTGAATTACAATTTACATTTCCTGAATTACAATCTACTACTCTGAATTACGTTTAACAGTCTCTGAATTACAATTTATTAATCTGAATTACTAGTCCAGTCATTAGATACATAATAATAGTGTTTTGGTGCAAAAGATTGCGGAGTTTTGAAACTTGGCAGAAATGCAGACTTAGAGGTCCTTAACATGCACCTAAGTTTGCGACCTCATGCGACCGCCGCTAACACCACCATCTTGAAAAAATGGCGGCCAAAATCATGTCTGTGAAGTTGGCCAAACCCAGGCAAAGATTTAGTAATACGTCAAAAGGAATCGTTTGTTTACGTTTGTTTAGCTATTTTCAGCGTTTGTTTACATTTCTGTATACTATAACCAGCACCCCTATTTGGGTCGGGCCAACTTCACGGCAGCCAAACCCAAAATGATAAATTGACAATTTCTTGGTGGGAATCGTTTGTTTATCGTTTGTTTACGTTTGTTTAGCTATTTTCAGCGTGTGTTTACACTTCTGTATACTATAACCAGCACCCCTATTTGGGTCGGGCCAACTTCACGGCAGCCAAACCCAAAATAATAAGTTGACAATTTTTTGGTGGGAATAGTTTGTTTATCGTTTGTTTACGTTTGTTTAGCTATTTTCAGCGTTTGTTTACATCTCTGTATACTATAACCGGCACCCCTATTTGGGTCGGGCCAACTTCATGGCAGCCAAACCCAAAATGATAAATTGACAATTTCTTGGTGGGAATCGTTTGTTTATCGTTTTTTTATGTTTGTTTAGCTATTTTCAGCGTTTGTTTACACCTCTGTATACTATAACAGCACCCCTATTTGGGTCGGGCCAAATTTACGGCAGCCAAACCCGAAATGATAAATTGACTATTTCTTATTGTGAATCGTTTGTTGATTCTTTAGCTATGCTCTGCAGAGTTTGTTTAAACCATGACCACCCCGTTTGCAACAATTTTCTAAGCACATAAAGTTATATCAAAACAAATTAGGTATTTCTGAAAGCGGCATGAAAGTGTCTACTTTCCTAACTCATTTAAGGCAGGGGAGTAGTTAATTTTCTGACTAGTCAGGAAAATATCCTACCCGGCTCAAATAAATAAGTACAAAACTAAATTAGCTCAGTTTAATAGTAATATAGAGTAAATTATTATTAATCCATCCAAATTGAAACATCTTGAATCATTTGTGATTAATGAGTAACGATGTTTTTTTAATGTAACCGTTTCAAAAAAATAGTATACATAATACGTCAGGAAAGCGTATTTACTGCCTTTTTATGTAATACACTATTAAACCTTATTGAAAAGTCGACACATAAACGCCAATTTAAAATAAGGCTGCTAATGAATCAGGAATTCAATCGTAGTGTGTGCACTCGAAGATATAGATAAAAAAATACACTCTTTGGAATGACCTTGTGGATATAAATGTGAAGGAACCCATTCTATTTGCAATTGCAAAACACCAAAAAAATACTTTCCGATTTTTTATTACTGAAAATTTATGAATTTTATGTGTACCGGGTGGCCAATTAAGAAGGGCACTCGGCCGTATCTCGAAATGTAATTGTCGTAAAGACTTGGGGTAAAAAAATTTATGACTAAAGCGGCCAAGAGAAAATTCTGGAAATTATTTTTAAGTTTCTAGAATGGCCGCCAGAGGGCATAATCGCATTCTTGAATTTTAAATCTCGTTTTTTAAGAAATATTCTTATATTACAGATAGCTAAAATGGACACCGTTTTAAAGCTGAGATAAATTCGATTCTTTTTTGTTAAATGCTTTTTGCTCTATCTCTTAAGGGAAAGTGGTGGGGGGTGTCCGAACATTTTCGGAAAGAAATGTCAATTACTTCAAAATGGCTGAACGGATTTTGTCAAACTTGGAGTCGTTGAAAAGGGCTTTTCTTAGGCTATCAATGCTGCTTTGAGCGGATTGATTTAGTTTGCTTGTGTCGCCGCTAGAGGGCGTTTTGCGACAACACTACAAATGAAATGGATTTTCTCAAAAAAATTAAATGCAACGATATCACTTTTATTGCAACAAAAGGTAGCCAAATAAGGGTCTAACACGCTAGTGAAAACCGCATTTCGATATTTGTTTCCTAACCTAAAATATCAGTAAAAGAAATTAAAACTCGAAATAATGTCGCATCTTTGGAAATATTTTCAGTGTACCTGCCATTATTAAAACCTAATTATCGTTCTTTTGGCAAAATATATATAAATTTACTGTTAAAATACCAACATTATATTTAAAATGTCAAAAACAATTAATACTCATTCACTATGATTGAATATTACCTTCTGTCCACACGAAATTCGAAATTTTTAAAATGCAAGTGTGCTTTGGAAAATAAAATAGTAAAAATTATAATGATGGTGTTTAAGTGTCAATCATATTAAGATTGCAGCTATTTATAGTGCATTTTGGTGGCCTTATTTGTAAAAAATGCCTTTTCCACCTGTAGAAGTGTTTGATATGTTTCGTGTTTATTTTCAAAAACAATGAAAACGCAACTGTTTCTGTTAGAATCTATGCGATGGAGTATCCTGATAGGCGCCAATCAACTGTCAAAGTTTTTCGTGTGGACAGAAAGGCAATATTCAATCATATTGAATAAGTATTAATTATTATTGACATTTTAAATATAATGTTCGTATTTTAACTGTAAATTTATATATATTTTGCTAAAAAAACGATAATTAGAATTTAATAATGGCAGGTATACTGAAAATATTCTCAAAGATGCGACATTATTTCGAGTTTGAATTTCTTCTACTGATATTTTAGGTTAGGAAAGAAATATCGAAATGCGGTTTTCACTAGCGTGTTAGACCCTTATTTGGCTATCTTCTGTTGCAATAAAAGTGATATCGATGCATTTAATTTTTTTGAGAAAATCCATTTCATTTGTAGTGTTGTCGCAAAACGCCCTCTAGCGGCGACACAAGCAATCTAAATCAATCCGCTCAAGGCAGCGTTAATAGCCCAAGAAAAGCCCTTTTCAACGACTCCAAGTTTGACAAAATCCGTTCAGCCATTTTGAAGTTATTGACATTTCTTTCCGAAGATGTTCAGACACCCCCCACCACTTTCCCTTAAGAGATAGAGCAAAAATCATTCAACAAAAAAGAATAGAATTTATCTCAGCTTTAAAACGGAGTCCATTTTAGCTATCTGTAATATAAGAATATTTCTCAAAAAACGGGATTTAAAATTCAAGAATGCGATTACGCCCCCTGACGGCCATTCTAGAAACTTAAAAATAATTTCCAGCATTTTCTCTTGGCCGCTTTAGTCATAAATTTTTTTACCCCAAGTCTTTGCGACAATTACTTTTCGAGATGGGGCCGAGTGCCCTTCTTAATTGGCCACCCGGTACATTGCATTTACTAGCTTCTTTTTGAATATTCCTCAATGATTTTTAAACCAAGGGAAAGCTTATTATTTCTGGATTCAGATTATGTCAAATTAATCACGAAGTTATTTTTAACAAATGCTACAGATATTGTTTAAACAAAACTTAAATTTCATCATCAACATATTTTGAAAACTATTGCACATAAAGGCACACTTCCGCGTATGAAATTGGCTAACAGATCCATTTCGTGGATCCATTTTGTGAATCTGTTTTTGGCCACCTCTTTCGTGCAATTTGACGCCGTTAGATTATTTTCTTTGAGGATATGTAAAGTCGCATGTCTACGTCGATAAGCCGGAAACAATTGAGCACTTGGAAGCCAACATTCGACGCGTTATTGCCGAAATACAGCCTGATTTACTGCGAAGAGTGTGTGAAAATTGGACCTCCAGATTACGTCATGTACACGCCAGCCGCGGCGGTCACATGCCCGAAATCATATTCAAACATAAATGCCATAAAATTATCTTTCAAATAAAGCCAATTTCATGGATATTAAAAACATTTTTCTGTATTTTATTTCAATTTAAAGTTCTCCCACTCTAAAAAAAACACCCTTTACTTTGGTACTTAGCTTTCAATTTTTGATAGAAACCAACTCCTCCGTCGGCCATCTTGGATTTTATAACTGCCATTTTGAAATATAAGTATATTATCACTATCTCGACTTCTAAATCACTTAGGATCACAAACTTGGTATCTAAATATACATATTTGGGGTCAGAGAATACAACTACACAATTTTTAAATGTATCAGAATATATATTTCTTCACTAATATATGTACCAATTACAAACTATTCATCAATTAACTGTTTTGTCCAGTGTGTCCACATTTTCATGTAATTGTAATTAATTTTACATTTCTCATTAAAGTTTGCAGCTATCGTTTAGTTTATCCTCAAATAGTTCAAGTACATTCGATTTGCACTATTATCTTTCAAAAATATCAATTACGTTATTTAAAATTTTAGTGCAAAGTTAAAACACCTTTAAGCTATACCCGTGGTACCTGGGTAACCATATAATAAAACTACCAAAATGAATACCCAAATATATTAGAAACACACATATAGTAAGTTCAATTACATTGTTGACATTTATTTATAACTATTGTTTGTTCATTTCATGAGGGGCGCTCACAAGTGTCACATAAATGTTGTTTTTTGAGGCGCCTTTTGTTGTCCATAGATAGACATAGATAGCAATTTCCAACCACTTTTAGACGTCCAGTGGGATCTCGATTTGATCATCCTGAATTAGTAGCTGTCGCAGTAGTTAGCAATTGCTTGCCGATCATACATTCAATGGCTAATTTAGTAGAAAAACGTTTATAAACATTATAAATACAGAGCATTCATCTAAAATGGCCGTAGGTACCCGGGTTCCCCGGGTATAGACTAGCGTATAGAAGTTGTTCTCTGAATGTCATTTTTTGGCAGTGGTCTATTATGATATGTTTTTCGGACTTTTTCCACTGTCTAGGGTGTAAATCACACAACGTTTCGGGAGTTTTGATCTACTCCCGTCTTCAGGTGTTCTTGGTTAGTCCTGAGTAGGACTGATATTATACGTTTTTCTACGTAAATTTGTGCCACCCCCGGGGTTTGAACCCAGGACCGCTGATCGCTAGTCTGCCACTCTAACCACTAGGCCACCAGGGCGGTTATATAGACTAACCAAGAACACCTGAAGACGAGAGTAGATCAAAACTCCCGAAACGTTGTGTGATTTACACCCTAGACAGTGGAAAAAGTCCGAAAAACATATCATAGCGTATAGAAAATTTCGCATAGACACAAGGGTTAAACAATTTCTGTAGCATTTGTTAAAAATAATTTCGTGATTAATTTGACACCTAAATCCAAAAAGATAAGCTTTGAGAGAGCATTGAGAAATATTCAAAAATAAGCTTGTAAATGCAATGTACGCATAAAATTCATCAATTCAGATACAAAATTTCAAAAAGAGATATGACTTAAAATAAACCGTTAAAATTGTATTTATTAAAACGGTTTGATCTAAGTAGGTAGAACTTCCTGAAATGTTGTATAGGGTCATAATTTATTATTCTGAACAACTTTTCTTGGTAAAATTTTGTCGTATGATAAACAGAAAGGGTAGTTTACCTGAAAAGAAAATAGTTTTCGCTTCACTGTCAAGGCCAAAAATGTTCAGTCCATCTCACCTCTTGTAACATCAATCCTGGGATACACTGTATACAGTGTGTTTGCTTAAGTTCGCACCATATGGAAAACTTTTTATTATTAATTTTACGAAGAAAAGTTATTCTTTATAAAAAGTTCTGCATGGTCCAAAACTTAAAATTCAATCATCAGATATCAATTTTTTAAGCCGTATACGAGAAATGTCAAAAAAATATGAATTCTGCTCAAGAGTAAAGTACCTTTATTTGTAACAATATCGAAAATTGTTATTAAAAAAAGTTGATTAGAATCGAAAACTACGTTCAAATATCCAATTACACCTGTCTACGATGAAAATCAGGTTCTGTTATTTTTCACATTTTTTTTTTAAGTTGATTCATATAAAAAAAATCATCAAAATAATGCAACATAGAGGTTACGAGACGTAAAGGTTATCAAAGTTTCAACGAATAAAGAGATAACTGAAAAAAGTTTCCGATATTGTCAAAAATAAAGTTTTCCATATGACAACTAATTGCACCAGAAACAAAACAATACGTCCTTTCTGTCAGTATAGTCATTATAAAGTAAACCAATCTGTGTTATTATTGCGTGTAATAATAGAATTTCATTGTTCAAGATGTTAATCACATAATGAAAATTTTCGTATTAAAATTTATCATTTTGGGTCTGGCTGTTGTGAAGTTGGCCCGTTCCAAACAGGGGTATTACCTATAATATAGAGATTTGTAAACCAATGCTGAAAATAACTAAAAAAATATAAGCAAACGCTAAAAAACGATTCCCACTAAGACATGGTCACATTATAATTTTGGGTTTAGCCCGACCCAAATAGGGGTGCAGGTTATAGTATTCATAAATGTAAACAAACGCTGAAAATATCTAAACAAACGTAAACAAACGATAAACAAACGATTCCCACCAAGAAATTGTCAATTTATCATTTTGGGTTTGGCTGCCGTGAAGTTGGCCCGACCCAAATAGGGGTGCTGGTTATCGTATATAGAGGTGTAAACAAACGGTGAAAATAGCTACACAAATGTAAACAAACAATAAACAAACGGTTCCCACCAAAAAATTGTCAATTTATCATTTTGGGTTTGGCTGCCGTGAAGTTGGCCCGACCCAAATAGGGGTGCTGGTTATAGTATACAGAGGTATAAACAAACGCTGAAAATAGCTAAACAAATGTAAACAAACGATAAACAAACGATTCCCACCAAGAAATTGTCAATTTATCATTTTGGGTTTGGCTGCCGTGAAGTTGGCCCGACCCAAATAGGGGTGCTGGTTATAGTATACAGAGGTATAAACAAACGCTGAAAATAGCTAAACAAATGTAAACAAACGATAAACAAACGATTCCCACCAAGAAATTGTCAATTTATTATTTTGGGTTTGGCTGCCGTGAAGTTGGCCCGACCCAAATAGGGGTGCTGGTTGTAATATACAGAGATGTAAACAAACGCTAAAAATAGCTAACCAAACGTAAACAAAAGATAAACAAATGATTCCCTTTGACGTATTACTAAATTTTTGTCTGGGTTTGGCCAACTTCACAGACATGCCAAAATCAGTTTTTGGCATATAACTCGGTTCCTGTAGGTTTTAGAAAAACATGTCCGATAAAAAGTTAAAGAGGATCAAATTTTCTACAAAATCTATTTTATAATTTTTTTTTGACAGACTATAATTTTCCGAGTTACAGGGCCGAACAGTAAGGAAAACTTTTTAAAACCTCGTAAAAGCGGAATTTGCATGATACTTTTTACCAATTATCTCCAAACTAGTCTACCTAAAGTAGTCTAATCTATTATATAACTGTTTATACAGTGCTATATGCACTTTTTTCTGTTGTCTGTATGTGATTGGTGGTATTATTAAAGGTAGTTACTTGGTAAAGTAATACCAGGATAATTTCTTTATATAAGAATCAAAACATGGAAGTGTGAAAGCTTTGTTGATCTAAAAAGTAGGCGGGATCAGCCAAATAAAACTGGCTGTCCCGGCGATGTCTTCCAGTAAAATGTAATTATTTGTGTGTTGACAAACTTAAAAAAGCTTAAGTATGTTCGCAACTATGGATGTGCGAAGTCGACGTGTGACCGAGCATTTAGTTAATAACAGTGTTTCTATATATTTTGAACCGTGGGTCAATACGAAAAGCGCCGAAAGATATCGACGCTCCAGAGCACGTTTCCAGTGATGTAATTTTTGATGAAGCGATGATTCCACCTGTTTCGCAAGAAAAATTCTTATCGAGCGATACTAATAAAAGGAATTTAATTTCCATGTTAATTACGAAGTTTGAAGAACAAAATTACACAGTAAGGCAGGCAGTAAAAGATACGGATGTGCTCATCATTCAGACAGCCATCAACATGTCATCGTCTTTTACTCGTGTTTTCGTTGTGGGAGAAGATATAGATTTGTTGGTTCTTCTAATTGCAAATTCGAGAGATCAGGAAAACATTTTTTTGCTAAAATCATCGAGAGGGAAAGTTGCGGAAACGCTGTATTCGACGAGGAGCCTGAAATACAAGAAAGCTGTTGCGAAGAACATTTTGTTTTTGCATGCAGTCAGTGGTTGTGAAACAACCTCTGCCCTTTTTAATCAAGGGAAATTGAAGTTCCTCAGCCTCATGGATACAAACGACTCGTTGCTTGAGACTGTAGCAATCTTCCAAGAACTCGAAACAAATGTTGATGCTCTCGCTGCAGCTGGTGAAGCGTTTTTATTGGCACTGTATGGCGGATCGTTTGAAAAGGACACATTGGATTTGCTTCGCTACCAGCATTCTACGAAGTCTGTGTCCAAGAACAAATTTAATCTCGCGTCCCTGCCACCTACAAGAGATGCAGCAAGGCAGCATTGTCTGCAGGTGTATCACCAAGTTGCGATGTGGTGTGGCAGAGAAAAAGATCCAGAGCAATCTGGCTGGCAGAAAACGAGGAACGGGCTTGATGCTGTTCGGGCTACGTCAGAAGCAACCCCCAACGCCATTTTAAAATCACTATCCCGTAAATGTAAGTAAGACTGTGCAGAAGCGTGTAGATGTCGAAAAACAGGTTTAAAATGCCCTGTGCTGTGTCTATATTGCAACGGGACAACATGTAAAAACATTCCTGATTTGGTAGTGGATTTTGATCCCAAAGACCCAAACGAGTCTGATGACGACTTTGATTGGTTGGAGTGGGTGTTGGAGGAGACGGGAGACAAGCAAGATTTGACAGATAGCGTATATAATAAACCAGGCACATCCCATAATACAAAACGGCAGAAACCGTGCTTGTAAGTTTGGGGTGTGGATTAGGCCTACTGGGGATATCAGGTTAAAAAAAACGCGCAGCTCAACTCTACCTCCTGGGTGGTGTGAAAACGAGTTGCTGGCCTATGTTTTTATTACTTTACTGCACTAAACTGCTTTAGGAAGGCTAATTTATACATAATTTTAAAAAAAAGTACCAGATACGAGATTTTTAAAAATTTTCCCTACTGTTCGGCCCTGTAACTCGGAAAGTATTTGTCTGACAAAAAAATTTAGAAACGATTTTGTAGCAAATGTTATTTTTTTTAATTTTTCATGGCAATCTTTTTCCTAAAACCTACAAGAGCCGACTTATATGCCAAAAACTGATTTTGTCCGCCATTTTTTTAAGATGGGCCCACCAACCCGCAACCTTTTGCAACTAAAAAAGTATCTAATGACTGGACTATACAGGGTGGTACACCTTCTGAAATACATCTTACACTTTCCGGATCAGAAAGTAATCAATTATTGACTGTTCCCCTCGTTTTCTTGTATATTTATGAATTTCTTTTTGTATTTGTAATGACTAATTCATTTTCTATACATTGCTATAGCCCCTATTTTTAGGAAACTATGCCTTCAAAATAATTCTGTTATATTTTTAATGACTTTTAATATAATCAAGATCTCTTATCTCATTGGGCTGGGTTCATCGAATCTAGCATGCTATCTAATATTGCAATGAAATATTATAACCTAAAATTAGCTTTATATTTGAATGTCAAAATTTACTTTTCAAACTCTTCACACTAAGGTGTACTGACAACTATGCTTTTACATTTGACGTTTAAAATTTGTTGACTTTTCTAGATAATTTTGCTTCAGTTTCCGTTAATTACTTTCAACATTTGACAGTATTCAAAACTTCAATCTAAACTTATTTTAACAAACCTGTTTCTGTTACTTACGTCCTCACTACGCACAACACTCACCACCAACAGCCTTCTCGAACAGGTAACACCTTCAAAACCTCCAACAGCTAATCCTTCCTTGGTCCTATGAACTGATGCAAGCTCCAACCTCCTGCAGCTGCCAATGTCAGACGTCACAACCAGCTCCTACCTTTAGCCCTGTAAGTTACTGAAAAGAACACTTTTTTTCAGCAGCTACCGCTTCCTCTAGTCCAATCACCACAGCCACCAGTTCCTGTTGTATGCCTGTACCATCAATCCAATTCCCGTCACTATTCTGCTCGCTCGCTCACCTCCAAACTACTCATCTGCCTCCAAAACCTCGTCCTAGTTACTGCTGCAGTCCACAATCCTGCTATCACGCGATCTATTTGTCCAGGTAAGTTTCTCTCCTTCTGTTATTTTCAACTATTAACTTTGTCCAATTATTTTCAGGTATGCTGACAGCTCAAACTTAATGTTCCAAGTGTCGATCCAATTCTTCACATAATCAATATAAAATTACTTCCCATCACTTGTAGTTCAATGCAATAAATCCACTTTCAATCGATGATGATTATTTTTGTTTACCAATATTTCAATAACTGTTTTTCTTTGCTTTTAATCTTACTATTCATAATACCATATTAAATAAATAATTATTGCAGTTATTCCCATTAATTTTTAATATTTAATTTTCCATAAATTTTCTTACAACTGCTTTTATGAGTACTTATTTGGTAACTGTTTTATAAACAACTTTTTTTTATATACTAGTAACGATAATTTATGCACACTATTTAATTAATTTAAAATAATACTAACAATACATAATTTTCTTAACAAACACAATTGTCGATGTAACCTTAGTTTGAATTTTTTTATTTCGTTAATTATTTATTTCAATGCATTCAAATCAGCCTACCAGTATTTTATGAATCCCAATGAATAATGCAATCAAAGTTGATCTTCATCAATTAATGTTAATTTTTTTTTATTTTATCTATTTAGACTCAATTTCTGCAACTGTTCAAATTTACTCGTTCAATTTTCAACATTCCTTTATTATAATCTCTGTCCATATCATGTATCATAACACAATTCCCCAATGAAGGAAAAGATTTAAATAAACTTGTTTTAGTTCAAATCTCTTTTCTGCATTCCCCTTTTATTCCTACATTGTTTTGTATCCCATGTTACTTTCAATATTTTATTCTATTAACAATTAATCTTTATTTTATTCAACTCACTATGGAAACAACACATTAAATCTATTTAACGAACAACAACCTTAATATTAAAATATTTACATGTTTCTATTTACATTTTTCAAATATTTAAATTCTGCTATATTTAATATGAATCATCACATTCTTTTACCATGCTAAGGTTCTTCCAAAATTATTATTAATTATTCAAATATTCCAATCTTTAATATTATTTTACTTCTTTAAGGATTCCTTCTTCAGTCAGATACGTTTTACTATTAAATTATTAAGATTCGTTTATAAAATTCTTTGAATGTTATCTTCTACTTAACCTGCTTCCTTATTAATCATTTTTAACACCTCTTGTTATTCATTCTTAATATCATACTTTCAAAATGTAAATTCTTCTTCTTTAATTATCCTTTTCATTCAACAACCTACTTTGGGTACAATTATATATCAAATTCATTATTATTATTTCATAATTATTTATTATACCTTCAATCCACTTTTAAATCGTCTCTGGCTCTTTTTAGCTCAGCAACAATTATTTTTCTTGGCAGCCCACTTTAGGTACTGAAACCAAGTTTTAATAACACCTTATTGTTGAATTATTATTCATTTCTCATTACAATATTCACATTTAAAAATAATCAATATAAAACTCTAACATCTCGTTTATATTTTCTGTCACTTTTAACATTTAACATTCTGCTTGTAGTATGCATTTTCCTTTTTATTTAGTGATAACAAATCTTTTCATTTACTTTCATTCCGTTTGCCTGTAAAACGTATAAATATTTCCTAATCTTCCATCCTTCATTATTAAAATTATCGTACTGTTATTAATTAAGCAAAATATTTCTAATTATTTTAATTTGACTTCTATAAATTGTTAAGTATGTGATGTTTCCTATAAATTTAACTTTTTATGTAACTGTATTTTGAACAATAAACATTAATAATAACTATTTAACATATTTACACGTCCGAGTTTATTTTCGTTATCTTAATATTCTTTTGATATAATCTTCAGTGGTCTTTTTACCATCTTTGGCTTCTTTAGCTGCTTGTTTTAACTTTCTCAATTCAAATTCAAACCTCAATACTTCCTTTCGTCTCAGTCTTTCTTTCAGTTTCTTTGTCTCCTCCTTTAATCTTCGTTTAACTGTTTCCTTCTTTGTTTTCTTCTTACTTTTATTAACGTTAATTATACAACCTCCTGTAATTCTATTTATTTTATGAACTCTATTATATCTTCTTAAATATTTATTATTCTTGTACTTTGCAATATTATTTAGTATTCCTCCTGTTACCACATTTAATTCTTCATATTTGTCTTCTCCATTATACTTCTTTATCTGTATCGTCATGTATTGTCTATTATATTTCGTTATTGTATCACATCCTCGAGAATTTCTAATTTTATCAAGTCCATTACTACTTGTCCTCCAAGTATCTTCGCCAAATCCATTTTTATAATGTGCAGTAATATTAGTATCCAGAGTACACCAATATTTATCTTCTCTTCTATTAATGTACAATTCAACATTTTCTTGGTCTTCACAAGTATCTAACATTTGATTTATTTCATTATTTCCAAATAATAATTCTTGTTTTTCATCCAAAATTCTGTTTTCATAATCGTTATTTCGAAATCTAACTTCTAATTTTTTACATTCTTCCTTCCTCTCCTCTCTCACGTCCTTTTTAACTTCATCCTTATAATTTTCCAATGTTACACAAATATTTTCTATTTGTGCTTGCAATTCTTGCTTATTCTGGAGTTGTACTTTATTAAAATCTTCTCTTAGTTCAATTATTGATTCTTCCATCCTTTTTGCCTGGTCTTTTTGTTCTTGAACTTTCTCTGCAGTCTTCTGAATTGCATCTTGTAACCTACTTTCCCTTTCATCCGCATTCTGCTTTAATCTGTTTTCCCTTTCATCAGCCTCCTTCTGAATTGACTGTAAATTTTCTTGCAATCTTCTTTCCATTTCCTTTCTTTCCTCAGCAGTTGCTTGTAAATCCTTTTTCAACTCCTTCTTTGAATCTTGCATGAACTGCCACATCTTTGCTATAGTCTGTTGCATACTGACTTCTTCTACTATCTGTTCCTCATGAATTCTTACCTGATCACCTTGCTGTATTTCTACTATTTCACCTTCAGCACCACTCGTCACTGCTTCCATCTCTTCTTGTGCTTCGTCTTTTTCCTCTTCAGTCTTCTTGCTTTTTCTTGTAACTCTTTTATCAGCCATTTCAGTTTAAAAATTTCTAAATGTGCCTATTTTTAATTGCTACCCTGTATATTATCTTGTAAACCTTTCTATTTTATTCCCCAATTAACTTTTTATATAACCTGCTTTAATTACTTTATTAATTGTTACTCTAATCTTTTCCAAAAGAATTCAATTATGATATTTCCTTTTATTCTGATTATTTTAATCTTTATCAATAACAAATTTACACATAAACTTGGTTTATCAGTTACAAATTGATTCTGTTTAGTTTTATTTACTTTTGCCCCACAAATGTTGCCAAAAATTGCCCCACGTTGTTGCGTCAAAATTGTGCTATAGCCCCTATCTAAGGAAACTATGCCTTCAAAATAATTCTGTTATATTTTTAATGACTTTTAATATAATCAAGACCTCTTATCTCATTGGGCTGGGTTCATCGAATCTAGCATGCTATCTAATATTGCAATGAAATATTATAACCTAAAATTAGCTTTATATTTGAATGTCAAAATTTACTTTTCAAACTCTTCACACTAAGGTGTACTGACAACTATGCTTTTACATTTGACGTTTAAAATTTGTTGACTTTTCTAGATAATTTTGCTTCAGTTTCCGTTAATTACTTTCAACATTTGACAGTATTCAAAACTTCAATCTAAACTTATTTTAACAAACCTGTTTCTGTTACTTACGTCCTCACTACGCACAACACTCACCACCAACAGCCTTCTCGAACAGGTAACACCTTCAAAACCTCCAACAGCTAATCCTTTCTTGGTCCTATGAACTGATGCAAGCTCCAACCTCCTGCAGCTGCCAATGTCAGACGTCACAACCAGCTCCTACCTTTAGCCCTGTAAGTTACTGAAAAGAACACTTTTTTTCAGCAGCTACCGCTTCCTCTAGTCCAATCACCACAGCCACCAGTTCCTGTTGTATGCCTGTACCATCAATCCAATTTCAGTCACTATCCTGCTCGCTCGCTCACCTCCAAACTACTCATCTGCCTCCAAAACCTCGTCTTAGTTACTGCTGCAGTCCACAATCCTGCTATCACACGATCTATTTGTCCAGGTAAGTTTTTCTCCTTCTGTTATTTTCAACTATTAACCTTGTCCAATTATTTTCAGGTACGCTGACAGCTCAAACTTAATGTTCCAAGTATCGATCCAATTCTTCACATAATCAATATAAAATTACTTCCCATCACTTGTAGTTCAATGCAATAAATCCACTTTCAATCGATGATGATTATTTTTGTTTACCAATATTTCAATAACTGTTTTTCTTTGTTTTTAATCTTACTATTCATAATACCATATTAAATAAATATTTATTGCAGTTATTCCCATTAATTTTTAATATTTAATTTTCCATAAATTTTCTTACAACTGCCTTTATGAGTACTTATTTGGTAACTGTTTTATAAACAACTTTTTTTTTATATACTAGTAACGATTATTTATGCACACTATTTAATTAATTTAAAATAATACTAACAATACATAATTTTCTTAACAAACACAATTGTCGATGTAACCTTAGTTTGAATTTTTTTATTTCGTTAATTATTTATTTCAATGCATTCAAATCAGCCTACCAGTATTTTATGAATCCCAATGAGTAATGCAATCAAAGTTGATCTTCATCAATTAATGTTAATTTTTTTTATTTTATCTATTTAAACTCAATTTCTGTAACTGTTCAAATTTACTCGTTCAATTTTCAACATTCCTTTATTATAATCTCTGTCCATATCATGTATCATAACAACATATTTCTATTATCCATTCCTCATTATTATTTTTCTCCCATGATGTTTTCTATACGTGTGTTGCTTTTTCAGTCTTCCATTTGGTTCTCCCATATTACAATTTATTAATCAGAATTACAAGTTACACCTTCTGAAATACATTTCATACCTTCCGAATTGCAATTTACACGTCTGAATTACAATTTGCATACAATTTACTACTCTGAATTACAATTTACACTTTCTGAATTACTATTCACTACTCTGAATTACATTTGACGCTTTCTTAATTACAATTTATTAATCTGAACTAAAGTTACTCCTTCTGAGATACATCTTATACTTTCTGAATATTAATTTACAATTTCTAAATTACAATTTCATACAATTTACTAATCTGAATTACAATTTACACTTTCTGAATTACAATTTACTACTCTGAATTACATTTAACGCTCTCTGAATTACAATTTATTAATCTGATTTATAAGGTGGTACACCTTCTGAAATACATCTTACACTTTCCGTATCAGGAAGTAATCAACTAATCAATTATTGATTGTTCCTCTCTACTTGGTCGTTCTCTTGTATATTTCTGTATTTCTTTTTGTATTTGTAATGACTAATTCGTTTTCTACACATACAGTATGATCGAAAACTTTTAACCTCTAGAGAGCTGTGGATTTTCTTTAAATTTAATTTATGTTGGCAGAGATGAGGAAAGGTACTTAATAATATAACCTACACAATTTTGACAGAATCACTTAACTTTGACACAATATTTAATATTCAACACAAGGTGGTCTTGTGTATGGAAAATGGAGGCAATCGCTTTGTACATCTATAGTTGTATTTGATATTAACATTTTTATGTATTCAACAAAAATGTGTGTATTTTTTAAAATTACATTAATGATATATCCTTAAATTGACAGATTAAAATGCCAATGTGACTTTTACTACCACGACTACCAACATAAATTTTTAACAAAACAATTCCACAGCCGTCTAGAGGATAAAAGTCTTCGATCATACGGTATTTCTATTATCCTTTCCTTTGGTACTTTCTCCTTCTCCCATGATGTTTTCTATATGTGTGTTTAGCTTTCTCACTCTTCCATTTAGGTCCCCATATTTGCAAAGTTTTATAATCTGAAATTTGTATGCCACAAATTAGTTTAACCAAAATACGTCGGTTTCCTTTAGTCTATAATATGGTGCCTTGATGTCAATTTGACGTATTTGTCTTCTACCATGGTACGGATAGAGATCCTGTATATAGTTTACTAAGAGTTGGGCAAACAGCCTGATTTGACATACATTTTTGATCCAAATTAGATATTTGACATATGTCGAACAAAAAGGTTATGGGAACCAATCTTGCTAAAAAAACGGACAGATTGTTGTTCCTTTTTTGGGGTATTGGAAGGCGGGGGGGGGGGGGTGAGGGGGGGGTTTAGAAAAGCTTAACTTCAAGTTGTCGATCAAGATTTCCTATGTGCTATTTCCGCCATCTTAAAAAAGGTGCCTGAAAATAAAGTCGATTACTTTTCCACGTGCGAGTGATATTAGTGGAGATATCCAACACGAAAGGAAAGCGTGAACTGGTCGAGATTTTTTTTCGCGCTTCTTCGCTTGTGTTTTGTTTCTTGTCCTATTTAGTGAAAGCGTTGTTATTATAGAGAGAGAATTATTATTTGTAGAGCTTGAAAATGCTTGTAATTTGACCAATTATAAACTGAAATGTGACTACAATTACGACTTGAAGATGTAGAGCGGAGCAAAGTCACCAAGTCGGCGCGTCATTTTGATTTCATGTATCGTGTTATTACATAATAGTAATTTTTCTATAACCATTTAAAAATGAACAACTTTCGTCACGTTTTATCCCAACCGAAAACGCTAGTTCCGGGACCAGTGATAGAATATCCCGTAACGTTAACTTTCGTCTCTAGTGACGAAAGTAAGTGGTTGCAATTTCAGATATTAAATGCATTCTTCCATATCCAGTTTTAACCATCATTCGTTTTTTTAAGAAAGGGGAGAACTCCGACGACTTTCTTGGAGAGGGGCGGAGCCCCGATGACCCCCTTGGAGAGGGGCGGAGTCCCGAGGACCCCCTTGAAGAGAGGCAAAGCCCCGATAGCCCCTTAGAGGGGGGGCGAAACCCCGAGGGCCCCCTTGAAGAGAGGCAGAGCCCTGAGGGCCCCCTTGGGAAGGGGCGAAGCTTTGAGGGCCCCCTTGAAAAGAGGAAAATCCCCGAAGGCCCCCTGGGAGAGGAGCGGAGCCCCGAGGGCCCCCTTGGAGAGGGGCGAAGCCCCGAGAGCCCCCTTAAAGAGGGACAGATTCCCGAAGGCCCCCTTGGAGAGGGACGGAGCTCCAAGGGCCCACTTAAAGGGTGGCGAAGCCCCGAGGGCCCTCTTGAAAAGGGGCAGAGCCCCTAAAGCCCCCTGGGAGAGGGGCGAAGGGCCCCCTTAGAGAGAGCATTAAAAATGGGGTATATCTCTAAATCCCCGATTTCGTCAAGATCACTTTAAAGATAATTGAACTTTCTCAAACTTTTTATACACCTACATAGTGAACCATGGTTATAGAAAAAGTATAGTGTTTTACTCGTCGAAAAGCATTTTCTGCAACTTGAGAACATTATCAAACGAGGCGTAGCCGAGTTTGATAAACTGTTCTCTCGTTTGCAGAAAATGCTACTTTCGTCACTCGTTAAACAATATACTAATTATCGCACTTCATTTGGAAATGTACTACATTTCTTCATTCAAAATCGTTAAGAAATGTGGTACTTCTATCATTAGCAACAAATTTCTGCCTAGCAACGGCGATTCGTTTTATGTTTGGCAATACTGAAGTGTATTGTTGGGGACACTGTAAGTCTATGTTAAATTCAAGGTTAGCAGGTTAGATTTTGCGTCAGTTGTGACACAGATTGACGCAAAACCTAACCTGCTAACCTCGAATTTGATATAGTCTTACAGTGTCACCAACAACACTTCAGTGCTACCAAACGCATTACATCAACCGGAGCTGCTTATTGTGCTTTAGTACAATGGCGGACAATAAATTTAAACCGGCCTGTTATTCGCTTGGCATTGTTTATGTTGGTGGCACTGTAAGTCTATGTCAAATTCGAGATTAGCAGGTTAAGTTTTGCGTCTGTTTTGACACAGACTGACGCAAAACCTAACCTGCTAACCTCGAATTTGACATAAATTTACAGTGCTATTTTAACTGTCAACCTGACAATACAGCTCTTTAAAACGTCAAAATTAATATAGTCATATTTGGTAACTTAGCAATTTATTAGTTACCACGGTGAAAATTGTTTATTTTACTTTCTCTCCCTTGGTGGAGAAAATCAACTTCACGGCCTAAATATAGGCCAATAACGGTGCGTTCTGAGACTAGTAGTGCAAAAAATAGTATAGGTACTCAACACGTTAGAAAAGTGTTTTTACTGAACTCGTATGGCCGTTTAAGTACTAGCTAATGCTCGTACTCAAACACGCCATATATACTTGTTCAGTAAAGCATCACATTTCTCAACTTGTTGAGTAATATACTATTTTTGCATAGTGATCATGAAAGTCGTATTTTTTTAACGAAAAATTCTATTGAAACTGAAAGTACTCGTACCACTTTTTTTAACGCAAAATCGTGAAAAAAGTACACTTTTTTTAACTATTTTATTGAAATGTCAATTTGACAGTTGTAAATTCCGAAGTCCTTGTTAATAAATACAACTTTTCTGAGTAACCACTTTATTTTCAACTTATCATTTGCGTGTCAGTGGTTGAACTGACCACCGAAGATTTTAAAATGACGCACCAGCAACCCTCCGAAAATGAGCGAGTGCGCCCGAAATACAAAACTGGCAACGAAATACACAAACTTAATATTATACAAAGAAATAGAAATATGTTACATTAACTAGTCTAAACATACCCCCCACCTTGAAGAACTAAACTTCAAAACGCTGTACAGTTACAATAATGATTAATAAATCATACATATATACAAAAATCGAGAATCTTTAATAACACAACATAGAATAAAGTCTTTAAAAATCAGTTAATCGTCATTAATGGGTAACACACACAGTTAGCTACCGCACGTTTTTGTACGCCACCAACACTTTTCACAGTTACCACTCGGATTATGCCATCAGAGCCGGGATGCACCTCCACAATTCTGCCAAGGTGCCATTTCAGGGGAGGCACATTGTCCTCGCGAATGACGACCATTGCGTTGGGCGTAATTAAATTTGCGCTGTTGGATCGCCATTTAGTTCGCACTTGTAGTTGGCTAATATACTCCTTGGACCACCTAGCCCAAAAGTGCTGAGCTATCTGCTGCACCCTCTGAAAGTGAGATAGTCTTGCTGGCTTAGTGTCAACAACATCTTGATCTGGAACGCTGAATAAGCTTCTCCCTATCAGAAAGTGAGCTGGAGTGAGAGGATTTAGGTCAGAAGGGTCATTTGACAATGGGGAGAGAGGTCTAGAATTTACCACTGCTTCAATTTGAATTAAAACTGTATTTAATTCTTCATATGTTAGTAGTGCAGTGCCAATAACGCGTTTCAAGTGATATTTTATTGTTTTTACACCTGCTTCCCAGAGACCTCCGAAATGCGGAGAGCGTGGTGGTATAAAGGACCAGGAAATACCCTCTGAGGCTATTGCATTATCAAAATCCTTACTAGTGCATTCAGAATTTAAATCTCTTAAAAATGATTTTAAACAAGCATTTGCCCCAACGAAATTGCTGCCATTATCAGAATATATTTTAGAAGGCTTACCCCTCCTTCCAACAAATCGTCTTAAGGTAGCTAAGAAGGCTTCTGTGGTAAGTTCCGATACAACTTCCACATGAATTGCCTTTGTCGAAAAACAAATGAAAATGCATATATATGCTTTGATCGTCTTGCAACCTCGACCCTTGCGGTCTTTCGTTAAAATAGGGCCACAATAATCTACGCCACATGTGTGAAAAGGAAAGGCAGCTGTTACTCGCTCTTTAGGCAAAGATCCCATTAAATATTTAGCACGATTGGGATTTGCACGAAAACATCTTACGCAGTTATGAACAATTTTTCGCACTAAGTTGCGTCCCGAAATGGCCAATATGTGTCCCTAAGAACTGACAAAAGTAACTGCGGACCCGAATGTAGCGTACGTTCGTGCAGGTCTTGCGCAATTAGCAATGTAAGCCGATGCTTGGACGGGAGAATAATGGGGTGCTTCTTATTTTCAGAAAAATTGGAATTTTGTAATCTACCGCCTACCCGCAAAATTCCTCTTTCATCAAGGAAAGGATGTAGGGCGAGTAAATTACTTTTGGAGTTAATATCCCTTGATTTCGACAGTTCCTTGATTTCTTGCTTAAATTCGTCGTGCTGGGCAATTTTTATCAGAATTTCCAAAGCATGGTTTAATTCAGTCACTGTAAGGCAACCGATGGTTCTATCACGTTTTAGCTTTAATGAATTGTTTTTAAATCTCACACAATATGCTATACATCGCTGCAACCGCCTTAGAGAAGAAAAACGCGCAAATAAATCGTTTTCAATTCTTGCCATCAATTCAATTGTAGTTGCAACGCGGCATTCAGACAAATACTCAGTGGAAGTCTGATAATTTTCAATTGCCCCACCGGGCCAGCAGCTAGGTAACTGCCTTAGCCAACCTGGGCCGTGCCACCAAAGTTTTGAGTCAATTAATTTATTTGGTCTAATACCGCGTGATAGGAGGTCAGCAGGATTGTCACCAGAGCTAATATGCCGCCAGTCAGACTGGCCTACCAAATTTTGGATTTCCGAAACCCGATTGGCCACAAAGGTTTTTAGGGTATTTGGAGCTGACTTAATCCATGCTAGCGTAACTGTCGAATCGCACCAATACACGGTAGCGTCAAACTGCATTTTTATGGCTGCCTTGAACTTATCAACAAGCCTAGCAAGTAAAAGAGCTCCGCACAGTTCTAAGCGCGGTATGGAAATGGTTTTTAACGGTGCTACTCTAGATTTAGCACAAGCTAATTTAACATGTACGTTTCCTAACGCGTCCATACTCCGAACGTAAATACAAGCGCCATAAGCGACCTCAGACGCATCTGAAAAACAATGAATCTCAATGCTCGTTGCGTCGTGGATGATTACTTGACGCGGTATCTTTGCTGCAAAGCTTTTAGTTCATCTTGAAACTGTAGCCACTGAGAATGCAAATTCATAGGAACAGATTCGTCCCATGATAAATTATATTGCCATAATTTTTGCAGCAAAATTTTTGGTATTATGACAGCAGGACCTAGGAGCCCTAAAGGATCAAATATTTTAGCTGTAGCGGATAAAATATACCTTTTGGTCACGGAAGTTTGCAATTCATTTGCCTTGATGCTATAATTTAGTGTGTCTGATTGCGGTAGCCATAATAAGCCTAAAGTTTTTGTGTTTTGATCGGGACACAACTTCAGGGCGCTAGAATCTCCAGCATTGGAGGCAGGTATATCATGTAAAACTGAAGGTTCGTTTGATATCCATTTTCTGAGATCGAAACAACCACGTTGGAGTATCAAAATGATTTCATTTTGAATAGCAATTGTTTCTTCGATGGAATCTGCACCCGTAAGCAGATCATCGACATAGAAATCATTTAAAATTATGTTAGATGCTCGAGGAAATTCGCTTATGCTTTTATACCCTAACTCTTGAAGACACCTAATTGCCAAGAATGAAGCCGCGGCAGTGCCGTACGTAACCGTGTTCAAACAGTAGTCCGCCAGTGGGTCAGTAGGGCTTGATCGCCATACAATGCGTTGCAAGTCTCTTTGTTCGGGCTGAATAAACACTTGCCTGTACATTTTTGCTATGTCAGCCGATAGAGCGTATCTATATTTGCGAAATCTGATTAAAATGGAAAAAAGGTCATCCTGAATGACCGGACCTACAGCTTGAAGATCGTTCAAAGAGATGCCTGTGGTTGATTTCGCGGACCCATTAAACACGACCCTTAACTGGGTTGTTAGGCTTTCTTCTTTTATCACGCCATGATGGGGCAAGTAATACGAAACGACACTATTTTCTACATTTTCTATCTTGCTCATGTGACCCACCATCTCGTATTCACTCATGAATTTGACATATAATTCCTTAAGTTTAGTATTTCTCTCCAACTTTCGTTCAAGGGCGTAAAATCTCTTAACAGCTAGTAATTTTGAATCGCCTAATTTATTCGATGTTTCCTTTAGCGGAATGGAGACATAGAATCTACCATTCTCGTCGCGAGCAGTAGTGCTGGTGAAATTCCTTTCACAAAAACGCTCTTCGCTTGAAAGCGCCTTGGTTACGCAACATTCCTCTAGTTCCCAGAATTTTGCTAATTGTGCTTGCACATCTAGACTACTACTTGCTATATTTAAATTGCAATAAACATTGTTACGATTATTAGGCTGACAATTTAAAGGACCGGCTAATATCCATCCTAGCCTCGTTTTTTGCAACGTTATCCGATTTCCACCTAGCTTAATTTGTCCCACACAGATTAATTGCCAAAAGATCTCGGCACCTATCAGAATTTCAATTTCACTTGATATATTAAATATATTGTCAGCTAATTTAATATTCGGCGGAATTTGCAATGAGGCTGAGTCGAACGAGTAGCTTGGAATATTTCCAGTTATTTTTGGGACTACTATACAAGAGATGGTGGTTTTAAAATTGCCATAGCTTGAGTGCATACTGAGTTCCGCTTTGTGTCGAATTTGGGTGGACAACTGGTTTATACCCGTTACCGCTAAATCAATATTAGTTTTTTGTAAACCTAATCGCTCACACAAATTTTCAGTTATAATATTTGACTGGCTACCCGAATCTAATAATGCACGACAATTATAAAGAGAGCCAGATTTGCACTCAACACGAATGATCGCCGTTGATAGTAACACTTGCTGCTCGTAGCCATTCATAATATGACTTGTCATCGACGAAACTGCATTAGATTCTTCCTGACTTATCTGCGCTGTTTGCGAATGACTGGAGCTTGACGCTTCTACACTATTTTGAATGACTCCGGAGGGAAAACTTTGATTTTCTGAATTTTGAGTATTTAAATGTAGGAGTGTATGGTGCTTTTTCCTACAATATCTGCAGCTTGATGCCCTACAAAAATTACTGGAATGGAAGCCCTTTAAGCAGTTAAAACAAAGTCTTTTGTTTTTTGCCTCTTGTATTCGAGACGCTATCGGAAGTGCTTTAAACTGTTCGCAATTATAAATGCTGTGCGAGTCTTTGCAAATGACGCATTTAGGCTGCTTAACTGCATTTTCATTAGTGGCCAAAAATGAACTTGCTGTAGAATTGTTAAATTTGGTTTTAAATTTGTTAACTTTCAGTTCACTGGCCTGAGTAACATTAAGAGTTTCTAACAGTTCGCATTTCGACTTCAGAAACGTTTTTAAATGCTCCATAGTTGGAAAATCACCTTCAATTTTCTGAGCCTCCCATTCACGTTTAGTGGCGGAATCAAATTTAGCACTAATTAAATAAATCAATATGGTATCCCACGCTTCTACTGGTTGACCTAACACCTTTAATGCCCTTAAATGTTTAGAAATATTGTCAAGAAGCTGCCGTAACAAAATATGGGATTCCTTTGCTATAGATGGTAAATTAAACAATAGCTTAATATGGTTATTTACAATTAGCCGCTTATTGTCGTACCTTTCAAGCAATAAATTCCACGCAATGGAATAGTTAATATCGCACACTTGTAAGGATTGAATTATTTCGCTTGCCTTTCCCTTCACGGAGCCCTTTAAGTATAGAAATTTTTGAACATTTGTAATAGTTTCGTTATCATGTATTAATGATTTGTATAAATCTCTATACTCTAACCAATGCCCGATATCGCCTTCAAATTCAGGAAAATTTACTGTTGGAAGACGAACTTGATTTATAATGCCGGAATGGTCGAGGTTGCTACGATTTGAATTATTTGTTTGTTGCTGCAAGGGGGTGCTTTGACTGTGTTGCTTTAGAAATGTTTGTGCCAAAGATAAATTTGTGTAATACAAACATTCAAAGCTTTCTCTTTCATCTGAACTAGCAACAACTTCTTCAGACTGAAGCGATTCAATTTCATCTTGCACTATATTAAAATCAGCTATAATGGGTTTTATTCCCGAAACTCTCATTTCTAATTGGGAAAGAAATGCTTCATCTAGATTCGTACTGCTTAAGACTGAATTAACATAAGTTTGAAACCTCGTGAGTTGGGCTTTAATAACACCACGTTTTCGTATTAAGTTCGCTAAATCTTCCATAATTTCAAAGTAATTGCAGCAATGGTAATGAGGAATAAAGAAAAGTAGGATAAATATGATAAGGAAGCTCACTTACTTCTTAGCCTCTTTGTTCTCAGCGCAGGGTTGCTACCTGCGGGCGGGCTTCTTTGTTGTCGATTTGCACCCGGAAGCTGATTCACGCTGCTAACTGCAAGTACAGGCTGGTGCCAGATGCTCCAAGATGCTGCTTGCTGGGCACAAAGGGATGCTAACTGGACATTGACCCAATCGCTATGGACAAAGGAATGATGCTCCGGCGTCGCCTTTTGATTACGTATTAATTTAATACTCTTTGGGGATGAATCGCTGATGCTTCCACGTAGTCGCTCGAAAGATGAATTTAGAAATCGACGCGCTGGTATGGTACAGGCCACGGATTTCAAACACTTGGCGAATTTGGTTTATCGACGGTAAATTTAATTAATTGGTTACCGGATAAACTCTTACACACACACTACACATAGCTCTTATTAATTCGACTGCGAAGGACCAAAATATGTTAATAAATACAACTTTTCTGAGTAACCACTTTATTTTCAACTTATCATTTGCGTGTCAGTGGTTGAACTGACCACCGAAGATTTTAAAATGACGCACCAGCAACCCTCCGAAAATGAGCGAGTGCGCCCGAAATACAAAACTGGCAACGAAAATACACAAACTTAATATTATACAAAGAAATAGAAATATGTTACATTAACTAGTCTAAACAGTCCTTTTTGACTAAATTTCGAATTACAAGAAATCACTATGCAAAAAAATTACGTTTACGCGTCGCCCTCGTTAATCAAACTGCAAATTCATGAAAAAAAGTATGACTTTCAAAACTAGTTGTACAATTATAATTTGTACAACTAGTTTTGAAAGTCGTACTTTTTTCATGAATTTGCAATTTGAATGAAAAGGTGTGACTTTAAAATAGTGATCTCTTATAACTGAAATTTAGTCGAAAAAGACTTCAGAATTGACAACTGTCAAATCGACATTTCAATAAAATAGTTTAAAAAAGTGAACTTTTTTCACGACTTTGCGTTAAAAGAGTGGTACTTTCTATGCGATTTTTGGTTAAAAAAGAAGACATTCAAGATCACTATGCAAAAAATTACTATTGTAGGTGTTTCTTTCCTTTTGTTTTTTAGATATCTTTTTATTGTTCTACACATCTACTTGAATTTCACATTTTTTTTGTTGATATCTCTTTGTTCTTCATATGTAATTTGGTATCCTAGATAACTGAAACAATTGATTCGTTCGATTGGCATATCATCAATAACAATTTTCGTTTGAATAAGATCTTAGCATTTAAAAGATATCATCTTAGTAATTGAAGCAGGGATTTCTAAATTATATATTTTCTATGTTTTATATAGTTTATGTACTGCTCACAAAAATTTTATCAGTCCAAATACATAGTTAAAGTAATTAAAGAGTTTTTAGTAATATACAATTATATAACGTTATGTACTGCCTACTTGATGAAATATAATGATTCTAATAATATAATGAAGTTTATTATGTCATTTATGTAGTACTGCCATACATGAAATCAAAATTACGCCCGGCTTGACGACTTTGGTCCTCTCTAGAACTGACACATTATTGACAAAATTTTGTTGATCAAAGTCAAACATTCAATTACATCAGCCGTTGCTAGGTAATTTACAATAAAACTGTACAGGAATAATATTCCCGACCTAGTACTCGAATATTCGAGTACTATTTCCTATTTTTTTTTAATTATTCTGGTACGATTGGTGGAAAAATAGTATGTGTATCTTGGACAAAAAGCAACATTCCCAGACTCCTGTCGTCTGGGAATGTTACGCTTTTCGTCCTAGACACACAATGTACTATTTCCCTAAATAGAACGAGAAAGAAAACGCAAAAAAATCTCGACCCCTTCACGCTTCCCTTCGCGTTCGATATCTCGACTAATAACGCTCGCAGATGGAAAAGTAATAGAAAATAAATTGTAGAACTAAAAAAATTCTAACTAACAGTTCTGCTTTATTTTCATGTACAGTTAACGGGAACCGAGTTACCGCAAAAAAATCAAACGCATTTTTTTTAAGATGGCGGAAATAGCACATAGGAAATCTTAGTCGACAACTTGAACTTGCTTTCCTGGACCCCTCCAACACCCCAAAAAAGAAATTTCAAATTTCGGTTCACTTTCAAGCAAAAATGACATAGTGACTGGACTACTAGGAAAATCTGAAATATTGAATGACTAATTACAGCAAGAGCAGCTGCTTGGGGAGAAACGTAACGGGGCGTTGTCCTGGAAACAACATAAACAAGTCAAAAGTTTATTGATTATATTTCCTATGGTGGGCTTTTAGTCTCTCTAGTAAACAAACAAGCATTTTTAACTTCACAGTTCTAGAAAGGCTTTAACTTAGCAATGACATCTAATATTCTGCAAAAAGAAGAAGAATTTCGCAAACTAAATGAGGAATTACAAGAACGCAATAAGCAGCTAATGCAGGAGTTTGACACTGTCATGGTAAGTTCACTGAGTATTGTACCACTAGCAAATAATATCTTAAATATCTACAGAAAAAGCAAGACAACCTTCTCAAAGAATCGCTACAAAATACTACAAAATTTGATTATTTCAAATTAAAAGCAAAATTAGGCGAGATGAGCTATACAATTCCTGGTGAAATAAAAGAAACTCGATCGTTTGTGCCAAGTCAGGTGAAGTATTTTGAATCGGCAGCTAAAGAAAACTGTGAAAACTTCTCCACTGACAAAGCAGCTACTAGCTATATTCCCGATAGCGTGGATCACATGGGTGTGAAGGGAATGGCACATTTTTACCGGGCCAAAATTAAAGCGATGCAGAATGATTACGATAAACTTCAGCTGGAATTTAAGGGCAAGGTACGGTAATCAATATTTTAATTGCTAACATTTGCTAAAATAATTTGTTTAGTGCGACGAATTGAGGAAAATTCAAAAAGAAAATTCCAAATCGGTCGAAGACAAGGAGAAGTGGTTTCAAGCTTACAATGCAAATAAAACCACCATTAGTAAACTACAGATTCAGGTACCTACGCTTTGAAATGGTGCTACAAACTTTTTACAGACGAATGTTACTGTTTTAGGTCACAACAATAAATTCAAAATGTCAAACTAAAGAAAATGAAAACGCGTCACTAAGAAAAGAAGTTGAACAGCTTAAAAAAGATTTAAAAAGTGTTCATTTAAATGTGTCTAGTAGTGAGCTCAAATTGAACAGGGCCTTAGAAGAGAATGAGAAAATTAAAGCATCTTTGAAAACTTCTAAACAAGAAGAAAAGGTAAATGGCATCTTTTGAGTGAATAGTGAATGTATTTATTTTTTTACACAGAAACTATTGGCTTTGAAGGAAAAATTAAAACGAATTTTAAGAGTTTTTGAGTAAAGTACGTTTTTTTCCTATAAAAATATTCCAGGTCAAGTTATGTTGGCATAACTTGGATTCCTTTAAAAAATATATGTTGGTAAAATTTGTTTTAGTAACTTTATAGAACTAAAAATTGGTGGGAAATTTAAAATCTGGCATTAAAGTTCTATGTACACCAAAAGCTCTTGCTAATCTTTCATATACGTCTTCTTCTGGTGTGTTAGGATGCAGATCCAACAGTTTCTCTGCACACTTCAGAAATTACATTTAATTTTAAAGGATTCCGTTTTTTACGCGTATTCAGTTTCAAAAAAGAAAAGTTGATAATTTAATTTTAAACGTCAAAATGACACAAGTCGTTTACAGAAAAACCTGACGAAAATAAATTTTCTAATAATTTAAAAAAAGCAGTTTTGCTAATTTTATCTTGACCTTGAACATTTTTATAGGAAAAAAACGTACTTTAGATCAAGCTTTTCAGTACTACATATATTTTATAACCAAATTCTTGTTCGTTAAAAAGTTGTAATAAAATTTTCAACTCCTTGAAGCTGTAAGTAAAAAATTTTAAAAAAAACCTTTCATAAATTAGACTTTTGTTAGTAAAAAACATCTATCAGTTTTCATTATAATATCCTTTTCCAGTTTTCAATTAAATGACAAAAACCTAATTTTAATCCCTCTCTAATATCTCCCTAAGGGCTGAGAATTGAACCTACGCTTATCTGAACTTCTGTCAACTTTTCATGTAGAATTGGCCATTAAAATATGACCAAGCACTTCAGTTACACCCTGTATACCTACATAATAAATTTAGCCACACTCATCAAACTGAATAACTTTTTCATTACATTACATTTTTGAAAACCCTCCCAAAACTAAGTTAAACTTCAAAATAATTGCTGGTTAAAATTATTACGTGGAGTTCCATAACACCCTGTATAATAGGTCTACAAGACTTCGCAAGACGAACTGTTTGGATAAAAAGATTATTCAAAGCAGACAGATCTGAAGATACAAAAATATGCCTTTTATGTATTGAGTTATTTTCTCAGGTATTCTTAAATAAATTATTGTTTACACAGAAACATTTTTTTTTAAATTATGCCTATTTAAACAAACGGTTATTCCAATGAATTTCGACTTAAAATGTGTGCCATAACAAAAAGCAATTAAATATAATATTGAGCCAGTGTTACCCTGTACATTCTTTAATACTAAACATTTTATATTTTATCATGGACGTATAACTGTCTAGTTATATATAACTATACTAAATTTCAAATAAACAGTAGTTGGAACTAAGTAGTATCATAACTATGGCCGTGATTGGTCGAAACAAAGTCATCATTACAACCATCTGAAGATCAAAATTGTCAACTTGACCTTGAATCCCAAAACTGTAAAAGGAAAATCGATAAATAGTGGACAAAATAGGCTGGCTTACAACGTTTATTTGAATTATATAAGACAAAATTATTGTAAAACACGAGCAGTCAAACAAACTTATATTTTCTTGGTGTAAAACCGAGTTTGAATTTAGAGCGCCACCTACTGCAGTCTTATTTGAAATTTAGTATAGCCTAGTTTCTAATATAACATCCTTGTATTTTACAGGATTTAAAAGAATCTCACAGAAAAGAAATGGCGGAAATTACATCTGCTTTAAAGCGAGTAGAAAAACAAAAATTAGAGCTATTGAATGGTTTCAAAAAGCAACTGCAGCTCGTGGACAACCTTAAAAAGCAAAAGGTATTTTCATATTTAATCGAGTCTGTACCCATACAAATAATATAAGAATTCAACATTTCATACATCAACTTCTTAATATTAAATCAAACTTCGTAGAACACGTGGTGCGTTTCACTGACAAAATGGTCAAACGATGCTAACTACTTAGTAACAAATATAAACAACAAAATCAATTATTGCTAACTGCTTTTTTCCGCCTAATGTAATTGGACTATAACGTGTATCTTCTCGTTTGCAGCATATGAAATATCAAATATACAACTTATATATTTGTCCACATAAACCATACATCGATAAGTTAAGTAAATATGGATTTTGCTCAATATAACAACAATATAAAAAAAATTATAATAAATAAAAAAGTTCTTCCATTGACACTGATGGAGGAATGGTTCCCATTACACATGCAGCATTTCCTTTTTGAATTGCAATGCTGATTCTTTGCCTAATGCTAATATATACAGACGAACGATTACCTCCCGATATTTCAAATGTTATTTTTCCTATAATGTTTATAAAATCTATTGCCTCTTGGCACCACGGACCCAGTGTTTCTACGGCGAAAGGAACAAAGATGTAATCATCAGTAATTTTTGTATATTTTGTCCTTTTTTTCCAGCCGCCATTTCTGCAACCGTACCAGCTCCTTGCAGAGAAGATCTTAGATAGGATGGTGCTAGAGTGTCTGCACAAGTCGCATCCCACACTAAGCATTTGCCATTTTTCCATGGAATGATGGTCATACCATCAGGCCTTCGATCATCATTCCTGCAAATTCCTCTAGGTTCTAGGTGGGCGGGAAATTTCGCGGAAACAAGCGATCTTCTTATGGTTTCATTTAAGGCGAAATGTCTAGATTGTCTACGTGCACTTTTTTTACAAGAAAGACCATGAGTACCTCTTGCGGAAACTACTTGGTTACAAACACAAATATGAGGTGCACATAAAATACCTCCTAAACGTAAAGGCATAGCAATTCTAAAGGTGTTGTTATCTAGCAAAGTTCCAATTGATTTTGAAGGTAACGCATGAAGCCAGGCTGAAGATTCTATCCTTAAACTAGCCATGTGTAAGGCTCTGTCCTCGTCAACTTCGAAATTTAGATTGCTGATCAAAAAGTTGCATTAAGTTTCGTCCCAGCTGCGTTGAGATGTTTTTACGATAGGAGTCATAGTTTCTGTAAAATGGCTATTCCATAATTACAAACCTCCAGTATAACAAGCAATTTCTGAAATGTCCGAAATTGAATTGTTTAACATCGATTGGACTAATCCAAAAATGCTGTTAACCGAAGATAGGAAAACTGGCAACATCAGCTATTTTACGAATACCAATTCCTCCAAATCGTACTGGTAATGATGACAGCCCATTTATCATCATTTAGTTGTGTGTTTACCACATTTTCTGTTATGTTTTTGAAATGGTTATCCATTTCTCCAATAAAATCAGCAATATTCCAAACTGGAGATGTACGTAGAAGGTAAACGAGTTTTGGGATGAAGAAAAAATTCTTCAGAATGAAATATCCAACATGAAATTTTAAATCCTTAAGACGATCTGTCAACAAAGATAGTTCACTGTACTTTTTTCTCATTAAAGATTCTACACAACCATTTGTAATGGGAGCTCCCGACAATAATAAATCTTCAAAAGTTTGGATTCCTGGAGAAATATTGTTAAAAGCTTTAAAAACTGCATCATTCTTTTCACAAAAAAAAAATCACACTTATTAGGGTTAACTTGGAAACCAAAATTGTTACATTTTTCAATCAGTAATAAAAAATCTTCCATAATAACATCCGGTTGACCACCTAAAGTTCCATCATCAAGATACCATAAATTTAATTCTGAAGATAATTGATTTATTATTGGCTGAAGGACAAGACTAAAACCCAGTGGACCAAAGGGGTCTCCTTGCTGTAAACCAACTTGTGACATAATAAGCTTTTCTCCATAAAAAGAAATGATTGCTCCGAGTAGCATTGTCCAAGAAATTGAAATAAAGAAGGAATTCGATCTTTAATTTGTTCATCCCTCTCAACACAATTGAATGCATTCATAAAATCTATCTTTAAAATTATCTTGTTTGAATTTAGGTTTTTCTTAATATACGTTCTTCTGACATGTATTGCTGCTTCACAGCCTCCTCTAGTACCGAAACCGAATTGTTTAGGGTTTAAATATTCACCCATTTTATTTCGTACAGACTTGCATGAAGGTTTGCCACCAATCTACGTAATATAGCATTTGTTGTATATGTTACTATCCTGTTGAGCAATCGGATGATAATTTTGTTGATGTGATTTATCATTTATAGTCAGTACTAATTAATTTATCAATATTTCTGATTAAATTAAGAATTTTTTAGGCGTGCCTTGAAGCTGCAAAATTAGCACAAATATCAGAAAATGAATTCATTAGAATTCTAGACTGGAAAATGGATGGTTAAACATTTCTACATTGTTGATGACGTGATTTCATAGTTAATAAATATTTTTGCTATATTTGAAATATAACTTCCATGTGTGACATACATAGATATAATTATGGTGTAAGTATAATGTGATATACATTAAAATTTGTATTGTACCACTCACATATTAGTTATTTTCATTACAAGCGTCGAAAGTAGCAAATATCGTGCGAGTGTTGATTAGACAAACGAGGGCGTAGCGAAGCGAAGCCCGAGTAGATCTAAAACACGAGCACAGATATTTGCACTTTCGGGCGAGTTATGAACACTATTTTTTAGACGACCACTCATAGTAAATTCTATTTTTAAGAATTGTTTTTATTTCGTTTGCAAAATTGATTGTTATATTATTATTGGTACAATTATAAAAAATTAGAGCTTGTTGGAAGCAGAGCAACGAATAAAGCAAAAGCGTCTGGATTATTTGAATCACGGTCTGCTGAATTGTGTGACAAACGTCAAAGTGACGTTTGTCACACAATTAAGCAGGCCGTGATTTGAATAACTTTGTGCCGTTACGATATAACTAGTGCGATATAATATCGTGCTAGTGTATGAAATTGTCAACTTTCTGTAGTAGGCTGCTGTCGCGATAATGTTACTTTCATATGTGGTCGTCTAAAAAATAATTAACAATCTAATAAAGTGTTGTGTCTGACGGTGATTGTAAGTAATACGTATAAAAAATCTTTATAACTACCTATAATTATTGTCCTCTAACCACTTTGAAAATCTTGTTTTAGCACCTTATGATTGGTTTTGAACTTGTATAAAGTAATTTAAAAAAATCTGAAAGTGCGTATCTCTCAGAAATAAACTATATAGAGACATAGACAAATGCTGGATTTGTTTTAACAAATTTTTAACATTGGATTGGCTCCATGCAAAAATTTAATAGTTGCCGGTTGTATTCTTAACGTTGCATCATCTGCTATTAAAATATGCTGTATTTTTAGGTTGTTTATTCAACAGTAATATCCCAAGTGCATTAAAATAGCCGATTAAATTATGCCATTTTCTGTAAGAATGTTTTGCTAAGAAATATGTTAAGTAAATTTGCTGCTCAACAAGAATCCCGAGTGCCGAGCACGAGGGATTTTGGGGCAGAAAATTTACGAGATATATTTCTTTAGAGCAAAACATTTTGACAGAAAATCGTCAAAAATTATTCAGGCTAGTTTACATGCACGCGGGCGTTCGGAATGATTATTTCCTGAATAAATAGATAAAATTCAGTTGATGAAGCACCTTTAAGAATCATGTTAAGATTATGCACAAGCGATTAAATTTTGACACAAATTTAACCGCGGTTAATGAATTTTTGTCATTGTTAAACTGACAAAAACCATAGTGATTACGCATTATTATGGATATGAAGGAAATAATTACTAATAAAGTACGTTTTTTTCCTATAAAAATTTTGAAGGTCAAAGAATTTAGGGTTTACGTTGGCATTACTTGGATTCCTTTAAAAAAATATGTTGGTAGAATTTGTTTTAGTAACTTTTAGAACTAAAAATTGGTGGAAAATCTGGCATTAAAGGAGTTTTTTTTTTTAGGTAATCTTTCGTAAACTTCTTCTTCTGGCATGTTAGGCTGCAGATCCAACAGAATTGCTTTTTTTACATTCAATTTTAAAAGATTCCGTTTATTACGCGTATTCATTTTCAAAAAAGAAAAGCTGACAATTTAATTTTAAATGCCAAAATGACACAAGTTGTTTACAGAAAAGCTGACGAAAATAAATTTTCTAATAATTTTAAAAAGCAGTTTTGCCAATTTTATCTTGACCTTAAAAATTTTTATAGGAAAAACGTACTTTAATTATGATTTATCCGAAAAACAGTTCGGTAGGTACCATTAAAGTGCCGAATTAGCCACTTAACTACCTTCGAGTGGGGATGTGCATTTTCTATATACCACAATGCCGATGATTTTTGACATAACCAATTATTAACTGTAGGGAATGCTTTTACAAAGTTACTTTCTGAATATTATCGTATTAGACTACCTAGTCTATTATCAGACATTAATAGTTATTTACAGAGCAGGACTGAGAGAACGGACGATCGGGCGCTAGGCCAATGGGCCGGCGGTCGTTGGGATCGGCGATTTGTTGATTAATGACGACCATGTATAAACATGTACTATGCTCTCTGGTTGATCGCTGTCGCCGGAAAATTGCTTAGAAAAATGTCCCGAACTCTGAAGATTGGTGGTATGAGACAATAATTACTGCAATCTTGTGTAGAATGTTTGTATGTTTAATTGCCCTCTCTTAAAGTATCTGCAAACATCAGGTATGGATTTCTTGCAGACACTGCATGATCGATGACAAAATCCCTGAAGAAATTGTCTCACGAATTTCATAAAATTACCGAAGAATTTATAAATAAGGTAAATGAAGCATTTCATTGAAAATGAAAAGCCCGCTAGAGGTCATTAAGAAATGAATGTATGCCTAGGAAATACGAAAGAAAAAGATTTCTAGACGAAAGTTGCGAAGACGAAACAACTTCTTACTATATTTTTAGAGTTGTTTGTCTAAAGATCTTTTGGAGACTTTCATGCTAATCCCTTCCGAAAAGGACGTTCTAATGGCTACTGAAAATTATGATGTTTTACATAAACTGACATATAAGTGTAAAAGTAAGAGACTTACTTTAATTTGATATTTCACCTTAAAACTTTATTTGTTTATTTTTAAATTGATCCTTAGGGACGCGTATGTGCAGTAAGAGTTTACTAATATCTTTTGTATTTTTTTTTGTATTACGTCAACTAATCTATAAAAATTATTGTTTTTTGTCTAATAATTAGGGTTGTTTGCCTTAGAAGAGAAAGTAGTTTTTGGTGGCCGGTTGGAGTCACGTTCCCGGGCCGGTTCAAACACCCAGTCTGGCCCTGGTTTTATTTATAATACAAGACGATAAAGTTCAACTTCATCCACAAGTAAATCGTTTGACATAGAGACGTTAATGATTGGCTGTGTCTGGGTGCACTCCAGAGTGTACGTAATTTTCAGCATTGGGTGCACTTCAAACCATGAACATCATATGTGACGTGACTTATGGAGTACTCTTATAAAAGGATTGGACCCGATGTTTAGTTTTTGTTTTTGGCAACGTGGACCGATCATACGTAGCACATCTTTATGTCCTCTCTGCAGTGGAATAAAGCGGGATGCAAATATTACAGTTAGGTACTCAGTGCGCTTACTGCTATGACATCGCTCTTGTATACTGACAGAATAAGTGGTCTATAGCCCTTTTCATCGTAAATAATCGCTGTGGCGCATGCGTTAGATTCTCCCTATACCAAATTCGAGTCGGACAACGGCTTCCAGCAATACTGTAGTGACAGTGTATAATTGCTGGTATTTTGAGATATAAAGTGATTTAAATTCAATTTCACGGCATTTGTGCGTTAAATAATTATCACAACTACATTATTTGTTATTTAAATAACAAGTATGATGAGCACAGTACCTAAAGGCGCCACAAAACATTGTGTTCGGTGAATGTAAAAGTGACAGCTGTTACGGTTTTGCAGTGGAATTTATTTCATTTCCAAAAGCTTGCCTTGCTATTAAAGGAAATTGATAGAACCCACAAAGAAACACATTCAAGACTGCAGTTTATGCCACAGGTGCAGAAATCAGAAATCCTAAATAGCAATAGAAATATTAAGCCTACTAATAACTATGTAAGTATTACATGTAAAAATATTTTTGTAGTAACCGTAACAACTGTGTGTTATGATTTGAGTAACCTGAGACAATACTTTAGCACCTGCGTTATATAAAATAAGACTAACCATGGGCGCCGTTACATAGGGGCAAGGAGGGGCGCTTGCCCCTCCTTGAAATTTTTCCAAAAATAATCCACCATTACATTAGCCTTGATTGCCTAGTACGCGCTGACCACCGAGCAATCGGAACTCACCGCACAGAAATTATTTTCATAGAGTGTAATAATATTAGATAGTGTGCGTAGTAATAGCAAATATTTATTTATTCTTTTGCCCGCCCTAAGGGCCCGGCCACTTTACAGAACCGATTCTTTGAATAAGCCAAATAAGCCGATGACCGAGAGGCGTCTATGAATTTATCACTCAGCGCGATACAAAATAATATTTAGATTTGCGTTTCTTGACGCCATTAAGGGCCGACCGATGTAGGGTTTTCTTGTGTTTAGGCACGTCCAAGTAATAAATTCAATGGCTCGCTAAATCCCAGTGCACCTGCACGGAATGTTTGCAAATATTTAAAATAAATATCTCAAGTTAATCTTATTCACTCCCTGGTTGAGTTACTACTGTTAGATTATTGGTTATCCTGGTTAGCATTGTTTTTTATTTGTGACTTCAATCCGATCTGTACGGTGATTATATTGTTTTGCATCTATTATTTTATTTGTTAATTAATTTTATGTCAGCATTATTGCGTATTGTTATTACTATAGCTTCACTATTTTGTGAGCGTCGATGTCCAAACCATAAGGTAAAGATGTATAAAAAACGTAATGATTTTATTATTACTGATATCTGAATGCACCTTGCACGTGCAGTTTTTACAAATAAAATGCCCACTATTTTTGATTTAGATACACAAAACGTCTTGGTGATACAGGTATTTTTTCCAAACCTTGTAGCACTTTGTTTTTATAAATTTTTTAAATCTAATAACATTTTTAGGTGTGAATCAAGTGTTTCTTTTTTTAGACCCTCTGTGAAATTAATTGTCTTATCTCAAGATCGAAAAAATATTGCCCCTCCCTGGGAAGTTTTCTAACGGCGCCCATGAGACTAACGTCAACTTACCTTAATATATAATATTAATTTTAAAAATTTCATTTTCATCAAAACATAACCTAAAAGACCCAAATCGTACAATAAAAGCTGCACTGCTAAACTTAAAAAGTAGCCCTGATCACTCAAATATCACAAAGAATGTAAATTGACCTCTTATAATTCATTCAAATACCGTTAATCGCCATTTAATGAACAAAACAACAAACAAATATTGACACTTACCTTGACAAAAGTTCAGCCTTCTTGCCACTAACATTCTTTCCTCTGCAGGAAAGCCATCTTCGTAACTGGTGCACATTATGTGCCGTGACACTCTTACGCTTATCAAGCATTGCGCCTGGCACTTCATTTTCATTTAATATACTTTTTTTGTGCACGAGAGACGAAGCCATCCTGCGTCTTGAACACAAACGTACATGCAATTCCTGGTTTGTTTGTCCGACCCACTTTTAGCATAGGGAAACAGCTGACTGTTTGAACAGGCGCACAATCACAACGAGACAAGGTGGAGATATAATGAAAAGGGCTATACGCTTCGCCTACACGCCTGTATTCAAGAAATTTTAAAATCGACAAGATTAACACCCAGTAATACTGATCGTTGCAATAATAAATCGACGGAAATTTTACTAATTTATTGTACTAAACAATTGATACATTTTATGCAATTTGCATATTTCGCATATTTAATTCAGAATATGACATACTTGTATATTTCTGTAAAAACAATAATGTACCATGGTACCTAACTGTTCAACTTCTACTAAACCTTACCGTTTTTTATTCAAACCCTTTAAAGTTTGCAAACGTTATTTTTTCTTAATACAGACGGTGCTTTTCTTTTACCGTTATTATTACTTCGCTTATAATTTCCCATGGTAAAACCGCATGAAAACACTGATTGCACTTGCTCACCAAGTAGTCGCCAAATACTGCTGAATGCTGAACTGTACGATACAGTAGGCGTACAGTGCAGCCAACGATTTTCTCTAAACGATGCCGCGACGTTATTCTGACTATTTGTAACGGATAATTGTGCGATCCTGAATTCTTGAAGCGTTGTTCGAGTGAGCAAGCGCTATGAAGATTCGCGTTTGCTTGTGAGAGATAGATGAAATGCAAGAAAAATGAAAAACGAAATTATAGAAAAACCGAAAAAAATTATCTAATTTTCTTTATACTATTGTGTGTATAATTAATTAAGGAATGGAGGATCCTAGAAACAAACCTTATATTCCTTAAATGTATAATGTTTTTATTGATTTTTTTAAATTAACCCTAATTTTGAAAAAAATTGTTGAGCCATTGTTTTTTTAAATGAGGCGCCCATAAAATACTTTTCATAAGTTTAACAATACAACAAAAATTTTAATTCTACGTTTACAGGTTATAACGTAATTCACTTTTTACGAAAAGCAGCGTTTTACTCACATTCATCTCTTTCTAACTAACGTAGACTTAGATATAAGAAAATGAATACTCCAATTGACGGCGTAAAGTATTTACGTGTGGAGGCTTTAAATGTGGAATTAAGTCGTGTTCAATACCCTTGTATTGCGGACACTCCATCCTTTACGCTACCCGACGTTTACTCGTATTTTCAAAGTCGGGCAGGTACTCCGCAGTTATCAGATGCATACTGCATAATTTTGATATTTATCATGACATGAATTGTTATATCAATTGCTGTTAATTGGCTTTACGTAGGTGTTGGATGAATCTTTATACTATTAACGCACTGCCAATATTAAAATATACAGTGCTTACATAAAGTAGTGGATAAATTCGTTAAAAATTTAAAAAATAACTTTTGGAAAAAACGCTAGGACCCGTCGATTTTTATTTTTATTTTGTTTGTTTTGTTTTTTAATGGACAAGGTCTAGGCATGCAGAGTACCAGGTACCTTAGACACCGACTGCTTTGGTCATATGATCAAAGTCCTACTTAGAATTTTGCCGAGACTAAGGAGTTCCAACCCTAGCAAGGGATCTTTTACATGCTACACATCGTAGTAACATGGGACCCACGGCTTTACTTCACCTTCGAATGATGGCATTCTGTAGAGGCTTTCATCTGAATTTTTTTATTTTTGAAAACCTCACCGGACCGGGAATCGAACTCGCGACCCCTAGATCAGTAGTCAGGATGCTTACCACTGAGCTACCGACCCCGGCTATTTTTATTTGCGCATTTTTTCAAACAACATCTATACATACAGGGTGGCCCGTGTAGGAGGTATGACGTCATCGATGTTGTTTTTAAATGGCAACTCGCTTTTTTTATTACGGAATTTGAAAAGACGCATCTTTTTACTTACGTTAAACTGATTGTTGAGTATAGGACAAATGACCAAAAATTAAGAAAAAGAAATAAAATTGCAAAATATTGTTCACTATACGTATTTGAAGTATCGCCAGCCTAGCTCAATGGTTAGAGCATTGGACTGAGGTGCGGAAGTCTGGAATTCAAATCCCAGAATCGATGCCTGGCGGGCGGTCCACCTAGTCGCTTTAAATAATTGGGGACCTGCGTTCGAAAGAATGATGCTCACCACGTGTCATGAATTTGATACGCGACAGCCGGGTGTGATAGCGAGGATACGGAAGCTCTGACCTTCCGCCTTGCAGGCCAAGCTCCTTCTTGGGGTGCTAGTGCCTCACCATTATATTTGAAGTGAATTTTCACTAGTTATATGCATTGCTATAGTGTCTATCGTTCTATTTTCTTAAATCGTATCGTTTTTACTTGCCCAGCTGCCAAGAAATAAAAGGTTTATGTTTGACAGTTAAAAAATGCCGCTCAATTTAAAATAAAACCTCTTATTGGAAAACCTTATACTTACATAAATATGTAATATTTTACAGTTGAAAAGAGATATGCGCTCAATCATTTTGCATGTCGGGGAAATATTTTCTTCCTTTGAAGACTTAAACAATGCTGTCAAAAATGATGAAAAAGTTGAGAAGCAAAAGTTGTGGTCTTACGCAGCAAGTCAAGTGTGGGTGGGATGTGCGTGTGTGTCTGTGTGTGAGGTATGACGTTGAAACTTCATGTAC